>JAVHNF010044947.1:0-10187 GCA_034783455.1 Micropsitta finschii
CGACGATGGCGCAACTGGAGGCAGCGAAAAACAGCGATCCCTCCGCCGCGCTGCGGCAGCGCTGCGGCCGCCAAGTCACATCTCTGCTTAAACTATTTTCGAAAGTAGTCTGAGACACCTCTAGCTGTACTACAGTGTAATTGCTTACGCTGGTTCTTTTCACTTTTTGAGTGTTCCCTCTGTCATATTCTTTCCTATACCTGCTTTTCAGTAAGTCAAGAACAAATTAACCAATTTTCCTTCCCTTAAGCATGCACAGACCAGCTCCAGAATCTTAGTTTAACTTGTCCTAAATTGATTTGAGAAACTAGGGATTCAAGGGATTGACCCAACCAATCTTTACCTTTAAAATACTCAAACAAGTCTTCATCAGAATTTCACTTTCAGATCAAAGAGATCCCGCACATGAAGCATTTCAGCTACAATAAGGCAAAGGTGCCCTCTGGGAACAAAAGGCTAGATTTTAAATGTTAATGCTCATCCACCCTCTAGATTAAGTTGCAAAAGAAAAATTCAGGATGTTAGTCACACCTCAGGTTTCTCACACCAGGTTAGATTTTTCCATGCCTGCATGGACTGAATGTCAGTTATATACCCAATCTGCAAATAAAGCTGATTTTCTAAATACACAAATTCAAGCATAGGTGATTAAATGGAATTCTCTAAGAATAAACACCAAGAAAATTTGATATACCTTGTCTGAAACCCTGTTTCTTATTACTAGCCAGACATGTAATGGTAAAATATATCTGTTTTAATAAATGTACAGCAAATAGATACTGAAACACAAGCTTGTGAAAAAAAATATATTTGGGAGCAAGAAGTAAAATGTAGATTATTCTTCCTACACCAATCTACTTCCAGGATGCTCTCTCAGAGAATACTATATAGTTTATTTTGTTCAGAAGAGTAAAAGGCAATATAAAGATGTAGCAGTTCTTCTGCAGGAAGCATAAACTCAGTGAAGGCTAGATTATTTCTTAGCAGTACATGCTATACCATTTGATAGCAAAAGGGGAAAAAAAATCCTGGCACTTAAAACTGGCAATGTTGCTATCCATTTAAAGCCCTGTATCAGATTACCAATACCATGTGATGTCTTATATAAAGCTGGATAACATTCATGATCAGTTTGTATCCAGTACAAAGCTCCTCATAAATAAATAGGGCTAGAGGCATGTTTTGATGGCAGAGGGCATCGTACTGCTCTGTTCTTATTGAAAGATGGCCCTGGTTTAGTAAAGATATGTTTTGTTGGCAAAAAGTCTCCTATCATCTGGTTAAGTGGAAGGATGTTCAGACATGAAGCTGAAGCAAACATTTCAGCTTAATCTTGAAGGCAAGTGATTTACTTTGTAGCATTTCAAGGCTATTTATTTTACAGTACAGCAGCTTGTTTGCCTGGAATCAGTGTGACTCACAAAATCTTGTTAAGATGGAATATTAGGAGGAGGAAGGAGAAAAATAAAAGAAGAAGAAGCAGAGAAAGAGTTAGAAGGAGCTAGAAATATAAGTAGAAGAAAAAAATAACGATTTAAACGGGGAATATTAGAGAATAAGAATATATCAAATAAGCATAAATTAAACTTTATCTTCCATTTGAACCCTTTAATGGAGCCCTTGCTTACTCTGACCAGCAGTTTCTCTTGCAAATAGCTTCATAGGCATCAGTGGGACAATTTCTGAGAGTTACTGCATTTTTATGTCAGTAAGAAATGGACTATATAGTCTTTCAGATTATAATTAACAGAAATGACTACAGAGTAGTCAGAAGGAAGAAAATATATATATTATAAGCTCAAGTATCAGAGTATCAAAAAGACAGGGTTTTTTTAGCCACTGGGAACCTAACATTAATCAGCCTTTTAATATATTTGCATTTATTTCACACACACACGCAAATCTTATTTTTCATGCTATTTCACCCATTATTTTTCTATAATGAAGTTCATTAGATAAAGGAAATTCTAAGTCTTAGACCTTCTCTTCCTTCCTCATTCCCCAAAAATACGCCTCTTTTTTTTTCCACTAATGAATGGGAAATTACAGTGCAGTTACCATTTTAAATGGAAGAAACTATTAATCTGGGAAGATAACATATCTATTAGCAATTAACACTGCAGCTGTTATAATCAATGCTTTGAGCTGTTCTTTCCCACAACAACCTGATCATCTATCAAGGCTGAGTCTTTATCTACAAGTTTAAATAATTTTGTGAAGACACCTTCATTGAATTATCTACATCCTCATGAAATCTGTCAGTAATGATACAAAGAATCTAACTTTGATATCAGCCTCAGTTAAGGAAACATTAGATAGTCATTTATTCTCAAAGTCAGATTTCTGGTACTACATATGTACAGCAATGATCACCTTAAAATTTGTCTCATCTGAAAAATATGTTTAATTTCAGATTTTTATATTAATATTACATTTTCGGAAGACACTTTCAGTATGTGCTATACACCTCCTTAGTCTCTCACTTTTTTTTTGGCTTAGCTTGTCTTATGTCATGGTTTTGCTGTGTAACCAGCTTGCTGTTGTAGCACAGTGAATCAGTGATAAAGTACATGACAGCTGAGGATCTGTTTTTCCATTTTCAACAGCCACTGATGGTGACACTATCCTTAAATGGGTTCTTTTGATGTACAAGGTAAAGATGGCTCTGTCACTGCAAGTCAATGGCCAGCAGCCATCATTTCTTTATCATTTGTATGTAGGTGTGACATCCTCCATCTGTCTCTGTTGCTAGTTCTTGAGCAATCACAGGATTTAGGGAAATCAAGTAGGTAGATGGAAGAAAGACATGAGACCTGTATAAAGGATGGATTACTCTCATCCTCACTGACTGCAGTATTAACTGGTGGAATGGAAATACAACTAACAGACAGAAGAAAAGGATTCAGAGCAGTGAAGGGGACAAATGAAATAATCCCACACAGAGCCAAATTGATCTCAGTCATATACAGAAGTTGTGCTGTGAGGTTCACAGGTGAGGCTGTCAACCACTTGAAAGACTACTTTTCCTACAACTGCAGACTACCACAAGAACAGATTTTAAAATCAGTTATCGGACTGCTTCTTGGGTTTGGCTAAAGAAACTAATTAAGCTCTGTCTATACTAGTAACTATAGAGAGGAACAACTGATTCCAACTAATTCACAGTCTCCCCTTTCACATCTTTCAATGCTTTAACTCTCCCCATCAGTGAAGGAAGGAAGTGAACATAGGAGGGTTGCATGAGCACAGGGGTTTTCGTAGGCAGGACCCAATTATATCTAACAAAATGAGAAACAGGACAAATAAAAACTGGAGGCCTTTAAGCAAAAAGACCTTTAATAAAAAAAAAATAAAAATAAATAAAATAAAGGATATTATGGGAATCTTAAAAAAAGCTTTCTATACATACACTTATTTTTTAACATTTGTTATTGCAGTATTTGCAGTTTTCTGTCATTTGTTTTTCATATTTTTCAAATAATTTTATTATAATTTGGATTTTTTTATACAGTGTACTTTGGAAGAAAGAGAAAACAAAAGAAAAAGGAAACAAATTATTTTGTTTCTAAAATATTAAAAAAAAGTTACAAATGATCTTAAAGGTCTTTTCTAACCTAGTTGATTCTTTGATTCTAAATGACATCGTCTTACATTGTTTATCAATAAATGAAATGTATTTTTTCCTTTCAGATTCAACTAGGAGCTTTTATTTAGGATTTGAGTATGCTTCCTTGTGCACAAACTGTGATTAACTTTTAGAGGAAAGCAGCAACAACATCATTTTATATTTGTGAAAACCTCATATAAGGAACAAAATGTAACCCTTTGTGCTCTAACTACCACATTTGATGAATTTATCACTGCATGCTTTTATTTAGTGTTCAACGTTGAAGAAAATCTTTAATTTTGTAAGAAGCAGATACGAAGACTGTTTCAGTTGAAATATAAACGAGACTAAGTTGGACTTAACATCTAGGTATAAAGCATAAGAACTGCATTAACAATAAAAAGACATGCAAAGACAGAACAGTGCAATGGCAGTAAAAAATATGTGCAGACATATTAGGAAAGAAAATTAATGGAGAAGCAGAAAGTTGCAGATCTTCAGTCAGTCATTGCTCAGAAACTCTCTAGGAGATGCCAGGAATGGCTCACCTGAATCATCCTTTACCTTTGGGACCTTCAGAAGTCCCAGGTAATTTAGAAGCAACAGAGGGTGTTTCAGCAGACAAAAGGAACAGCTGTTTTGCCTAATGGATGCTACAATGAATGACATCACTGGAATCTCCCAACAGGTTAGGGGTGGTGTGATAGGTCTTTCTAAAGATCAGAGTCAAACATGCCTAGAGACATTAGGAAGTTAGTGATTCAATCCATTGCTTGAGCAATGACAAGTCAAGGATAGGGAAAGCCATTAGTTTATCTGCTTCCTGGATGAAAATCTTGGTTAGAACAGAATGAATGAAAATCTCCAGGGCACTGTCGTATTTCTTTGTGAATGCAGATGGTCATAAAGGTAGATGGAAAACCGATCCAGAGCTTTGTGGATACCAGTGGTGAGCAAGTCTTTTGAAGGGCTGTCTGTGGGACCAAAAATGTGGATTTCTTGGAAGAGGAAAACAAACCCAAAACCAAAACCCCAAAACTGGTGGATCAGAAAAATGACAGAACATTCCTGTAGGTCAGACAAATCGGAAAAATGCTGCAGCTATGAAGACACTAGAGCAATAGGGAAAAATAGTAGGTGGAAGGCCTGAGACAAGGAGTTCCACCATACCAGAGGCCTAACAGGCAAGAATGGCTTCAGTGACGGAAAATGATTGAGGATTCTAGTTAGGCTATGCATCTACACATAATAATATTTGAATAGAGGCGTCACAAATCTTCAGTAAGCACATGCAGAAAGAGGTTTACATACATAAAGCAACTACTCCTGAGCTAATGTTTGCAGATGACCACAGTCTCTTATCTCATCTCTCCAGGGACATGCAGTTGGTTATTGACCAGTTTAGATGTTCTGCAAAGCTCTTTAGACTTAAAGTTCCTCTAACAGAAGTGTGAATTCAGTCAAGACCAGCTAAAGCTGACTCTCCGGTGGACATAGATGCAATTTGCAAAAATCCCCTTGTTTTTTTGCATTGTAGATGCAAGGCTAGATGATGGTATATTGGCTTTGCTAGTAATCAAGTGGTGTCTAGGGAAGGTATATGGTGATGATCCACAAGGGAGTGTTATGCCATCACACAACACTTGTCTCTAGTGTGCCTCACAGTTGGGAGATTTAGGCTGCATACCCCTGATAGGCATAACCTTACTATTATGTGCTTTCAACAGCTCAGTCCCAGGCTCTCCTGTGATTAACTGAATAACTCCATTTGCAGGACATGATACTTAGCCCCACAGTTATGGGGCACTGTACCTAACTGGCACTGAACTTACAGCTGAATGGTCATGCAGCTTGTCTACATGATGATACAAACCCTCAGGTCATTATTTGCAGAAGACTCCAATCAGAAACTCAAACGTTACAATAATGTTAAAGCTAATCTTATCATATACCAAACAGCCCTTTGTGGCAGAAGATTACTTCACTGTCTAGGCAAACTTGATAATATCTATTGTTGCACTGAACTGTGGCTATGAACTCTATAAAGCAAAAGAAAGTAAAGCAAATAAAAAATTAGCACTCAGTAATATCCTGTCTTCTTCATGGTATAACTCTGTGCCAGCCTCTTCTCTGACCTTGAAATTATGAAATGTCTTTTACAAACCAGAGACACTGAAGCTTTTATGGTAGTTTTGAGAAGACACTTCATTAGCACACTGACTGGCAGCATGAAAAAGCAACTTAGAAAACTGCTTTTTCATGGAGTAGGTGAGCAATAATCTATCAGGAACAAATTGTGATACTGTCACAGCAAATGCAGGAAAAAAAATTTCAGAACCGTCACAGAGTTAATTCAAATTGAAGGGTATTAAACGGGATTTGCCCACAACTAGCTTGCACATTTTCTACACTGCTTTCTTAAAAATATTCCTTCAAGATGTACAAATATGAAGCTAAATTGATGAAACTCACATATCACAAAAGAAAAAAAAAATGCATGGGGTGTGAAAGATGATTGCCAAACATACTGCCACGAGATTTTCACATTTCAATCATATTGTATAAACATTGAATTCAGGGTTGAAAATATACATATTCCTTTATAAAACTGCCCATATGGAGTTTCAGCATCATAATTTGGGTACCTGATCTTTGAAAGTGCTAAGTATTCAACAGCATTAAAGTTGAATGGAAAATGAAGGTATTCAAACCATACATGAGTATTTTATAACTTGCTTTCTTCTCAAGCCCAGGTTCTCTCAGTTACACATTTCAGATGGATATTTTATAGTTGAAGTTTTTGCTGCAAATCAGAAATGCTAAATTTAAAATTGTTGACGGGAAAAAAAAAATATGGATTTTTACCTTTTCTACTTCTTAGTCATGAATATGACATCAAAATCTTTGCTTTTTACTATACAGTTTTATTTCAGCAAAGAAACTTTTTCTAGATATGAAAATTATGTTGGTAATTGCTTTTTAATTTATGAAATATAAATTCTATCTCCCAGGTCTTCATTCACATCCTACAGAAATCTGGTTGACAGGTATACCTATCCCAGAAACTTCCTGGTAGAACCCAGGTGTACGGTACAGTACATTCTACCTTTTCTCTTGATCATGATAATGTGAGCACAACATATAATCTTGCTACGTAGCATGAGAAGTTATATAGGTGATCATTCTTTCTACAGAGGGTTTAACAAGGGCATGATCACTTTCTATGGAAGTATTTTAAAATCCTTTTTAACTGTTAGGAATATACAATGGTGGTGGTTACAAAAAGGTGCTTTTGATTCTCAAATGTCTTTTTGAAATTTGCCAGTAATTTCATGTGACTACAGCTGAACTGTGAGGTTCATTTAATGCATTTCTGTAAGAGGCACAAAAAATAAAGACAGGCAACATCATGATTTCATGAGATAAATGAAGAATACTAAATTGTTCTCTGCTATCATGATATCTCTCAAATCATTCACAAATCTTCAAAAAACTTAAAAAATTGCAAATGCCTAACTGGTGCATTTGTTTTGCTGTTCTACTGATACAGAAGGCAACAATCCTTGTGCAACAGTAGCCTGCCTTTTTTCCCACACCCGCCACACAGCGCCAATGATGAAGTCAGCAGGAATAGATGTGCCACACAGCTCTAGGCTACCAGCCTTGGGTCAGCAGGCTCCTCCAGTTGGGGCTGTATTTATTGCACCCTATTTTACAGAGGCCATTGCTTTGTTGGGAAGAACTTCCGCTTCCAGCAGAATTGGACCTCAGGCAGCATGAGATGCAATAATTTTTGGAGGAAACGGTTCTCTTTTTTATCGAGCATCTCAATACTAGCAAACAAAGCTAGCAAGCTTGTTCCAAAATGAAGCTTGCAGGCTGAGAGGAAAGAAAGAGAATTTACAATATGGAATTGATCCATTTAAAGCACTCTAGTTGGCAAACGTGTTAGAGGGAAAAAAAAATAAAAAAGAAAATATGAGAGTCTGCAACAGATAATCTGGCACAAATCAGGAACAATATTTTGTAGGAGGGCCCAGCGCGAAGCAAGGTCCATTAGGCTCAAAGGACACTGCAACAGAACAATGGAAGCAGACAGGAAGTCTGCACTAATAAATATGCCCATTGGGCCAGTGCCACTGCCTAGCATGGCATAGATACATACAGAAGGATTATACACTAAATGGTGCAAACACAGTCCAGTCCATCTGTCATAAACATTAAGTCCAAAGGCCACAGGTGCAGATGGCACTAAAAAGTAAAAATTACACCCAAACAGAGACCACTTCATGTAATATGGAGAAGCAAAAAAAAAAACCAAAACAACAAAACCCTAGCAAAACAAAACAAAAAAAAATCCAGTGATTTGTTTCCAATCAATAAATGTTCTCAGAATGTCCTTGGCAATCTCTGTTTCTTCCTTTCCCTCTGTCACTGTACATGTGTAACATACATTTTATTTCACAAAAGTACTTTGAGGATTCAGGACCACTTTTTATTCAGCTAACTGAAACTACTTGATATTTCAGCAAAAATGTAGATAATTTAAAGTAATATTGAGTTTCTCATTCTAGTCTGTTAAGAATAGGATGTGCTTTTCCTTTGGAGATGGAATCTGTTAGACTCCAGGTATATTTTTATTTGAGGAATGTCCCCATACTAAAAGAAGCTTAATAAAATGTAGTAATAAAAACCTGCTTCTCTCTTGCAGTCCAGGTAAACAGAAAGAAAAGTTGCATCCTGTTGAGCTCCAAAAATAAGCAAAGCATTTTTACTTTTACTTTTACTTTACTTGTACATGACATTGACTTCTCACACTGAACTATTTTAATATGTTCATTATATCTCTGCTGATTATGTACATAACAATGGCTACATACCACAGAAAACATCTTATAGAAGAGTTTAATGTGGCACTTTTTTTTCTTTCACAATCACCACATGCAAGTAACCAAATATCCAGGGCCAAATGGGAGCAGATCAGCAAGAAAGGACTCTTAAGTCCATCCAAATGAAACAAGCCACTAGATAAAATACTGGCATTCCAAGATTCTATCTTTAGTTACTAAATCAACTGTATCTCAAACCAATGGAGATCAGAATTTTGAGTTTGTCCTTTTTCAGGACATTCTTTGATGCAGTTGTAGAACTTGTACAAGCACTTCTCAGGTTTCCAGCTGATTAAATGAGGGCTTCCAATTCTTTAGCAGCATTTATAAAAGAGGCTTAAAACTAACCAAATGCAATATACCTTTGATGGAGTGTTGTGTACTGTTAGATCCCTGGTTTAACAACAAAACAAAAGCTATCCAAGAATATCATCATATTCCAAATATATAATTCTATTGAAATTCTTGGCATATCTAGTGTTGTTTCAGAAACAGAAGTGGTTTTATCCATGCAAAATTCTCTAGAACTTTTTATTTTCACTACAAGACCAAGCATTATCTTTTCATCTTTAGTCAGCATTGTCCATTGTGCCTCATTCATTTTGCTCATGAAATCTGACCTCCAGAAATCACTGAATAAACCTGAGGCCTTTGTGATAGTGTTAGTCGAAAGGTTATATAAATGGGTGAATAGGATGTGCTGCATTTTCTCTTTCTTCTGGACAGATTTTTAGTAACTGGCTGCCTTGTCATCTGAATCAGGGAGACTCAGGAATGACTGAACACATCAAGGAGAGCATGCATTCACTTTTATTCATTTCCAGGTTACATTTTGCTCTAGATGCAACTCTGGCTGGTGAACACATAGTCATGGAAATCACATATTTAGAGTCCTGAAATATGGATGTCCCACAGCACTGTTACTTTTTAAATTCAATGTTTAAAACAGACTAGTCATATAAACGCTTTTCTATTTTTCTGAAAGCAAAGATGCTACATAGTTACACCAATTACTACCAAATTTGTTGGTGTGCTACATACTATTTCTGCTACTGTATACTGATAGCATTAACTAAGGATGATTCTGTAAGTGTTAGGGCTCAGGAAAGCAGTGAGTCTGCTGCCTGGGCCCTATCTGGAGTCAAAACTAACTGAAGAGGACATGCTAAGACTACCCATTCAAACATGAACAGAAAATGAGAAACTGCTGAGAGATAAAAAACCAAGAAGCTAATGATCTTTATAGATAGTGCAGTGAAGAATGGCTGGATTTCTCAGGCGGACAGTAAAGGGCACCACTGAGGACCCTCTGGTGAGTCCAGTCATGCAAGGCCACTAATGGCCAGGCAACCACAGCAGAAATTTTATGCAAAGCCACAAGTACATCAGCAATGTTATGAGAAATACTGAACTATCAAAGACACATAGCAAAGCTGGGACCCTTGAGGGGGAAAGAAATTGGGCAGGCTGGTTTTTTTTGTGAGAAGTCTGAAGCAGGAAAAAGTTAGCCAGGGAGGTGAAATGGAACATCAAAAAATAGATGATAAGAAACAAAAAGATAAGAAATAGAACAAATGGTTAGACAAGTCCTCTGAGCAGTCCTGCCTTCTGGGTAGTCCTGCTGGGTATGAACAGTGACTGAGGTGTCAGATATAATAGATCTAATGTTTTTTCTTCTGTCAGTCATCCTC
>JAVHNF010044951.1:3451-13540 GCA_034783455.1 Micropsitta finschii
TGCCCATGGCAGGGGGGTTGGAACTAGATGATCTTAAGGTCCTTTCCAACCCTAACTATTCTATGATTCTATGATCCAGTCCTTTATCATCTCCATGGCCCTTCATTAGATTAGCTGTATTATGTCCGTATCTCTGTTTTACTGGGAAGTCCAGAATTGGACCCAGTACTCCACATGTGAGGTGCTGGTGTTGAGCAGAGGATCACCTTCCTCAGCCTGCTGGCAATGATCTTCCTAATGCAGCCCAAGATGATGTTGATCTTCCTTCCTTCAGAGCACATTGCTGATTCATTTTATTAATTTCTTATTACATTGGGATACTTAGTTAAGAATTTCATTTATTCAAATGTAGTATCTTACTAATTGGTGATAAAACTTATAACATTCTTGTATTTCTCTTCAAAATTGCAATAAGGAGTTTGAGAGGTATCCATTACTATGTCTACAATCAAGTGTATTTTTTTCCCTGTTTGTTTTAAAGTTTCTAAAGGATGTGTCACTGTCAGGGGTATTTTATAGCATGCATGATCTTAGTGAACCATGCATGGCATACAGGTTTAGTATGATCTGACAAAGTTTTTATTTCTCCATCTGGCTTTTTATTGACATTTTACTGGATAGGTACATTTACCTGCAATAACTGTGATGATGGTCACATTGGTTGTCATGACATGTCTTCTTTGCTGAAAGAAAGCACATTACACACACATTTCAGAGGAGACATTGTGGACTGGAAAGAGTGGTATAAATTTCAAATTGATAGCTTCACTCCTGCCATATAACACATCTTTTTTGCACTAAACCATTTCTTTATCCTTCACATATCACTCTTATTCTATCACTTGAAAATTCCTTACTGACCTATTTGAGGTTGAAAACTGAAGTTACTCAGCTACTGATACTAGTAAGCTCTCTTAAAAAAAACAAACTAAAGCATCATTATCTTTCTTCCATGCATATAGCCAGTACAGAATATCCTCTATTTGTCATGAAATTTGTATTTATGAACAGAGATTTATTTTATTTTGCTTTTAGTTTTTGAAAGAGGGTAGAAAAAAGGAAACTCTATGCCAAATCTTGTCACTATTTTACTGACAGCACAAAATTGTTTTGCTGTCCCAGAGGTTAATAAGAAAAAAAACCCCTCTTATCAGACATCAAAGAAAATGCAGAATTATCACAACAGCAAGCAATATTCTTTCATCCTCTAATAAAAAACAGTGCACATTGCTACAGGAAACAAATGTACCCAACTTAATAGATGAATCCATAAATAAGAGCAGACTTTTTGTTTTAGCTAAGAAACATACTGAAAAATATTCTGCATGTGTGTGGAGCCAAACTACATCAGTAATACTGAGCTTTACTAGAAAACATAGTGCTTTTAAGGGTCCTTCATCACTATCTAACACATTATGGAAGCTCATAAGAGAAAGAACTCTCTGTTTAAAAAGAGAAATACAAAACACTAACTGACCCTGTTTTCAGTTTAACTTCACAGCTGGGAAAGAAGCAGAAGGAAAGGGTTCAGGCATTTTCAGCAGGCCTTGTAGAAAATGCATTACCTAAATCAAAAGTGGTGTTGCTGAGAAACCACTCAGTTGCTGCTTAGTTTTGGAGTTTCATAAGCTTTGCATACACCATATTTTTTTCCTTTAAAATTTCCCAGACTTAAGAGTTGCACCTTTGTACATTCTTGAATGGTTACTGTAACCACTATCCTGATAGTGGAAACAGAAGGTTTCTTCTGGATGCGTTTTGAAAGAAATGAGTGAGCCCTGACAGTGCTCAAGGATCAAGGGTATAGTTCATATTTTTAAGGGAGGTTTCAATGTTGCAAATGATGAGTGCTTCCTGTGTCTTCATAATTCATTTGGGTAGAGAAGTGAGGTACTGGAGGCACCCTGTTCTCAGTATTTTCTTAGAGACCATTTTATTTCACGTTGCATTTGGAAGACAGCAAAATGCCTTCCCAGGACGTGTTCAAAGGTGCCAAAATCTTCCTAGGTCTTTCACTGCTTACCTTGGGGCAGGTAGCTAAATGCCAGCATTGGGGAATCCCAAACATCTTGAGCAAAAAGTAACTCAAAAAGAATCTGTTGAGTATCTCTCTTCTGACCTGTAAGTCTTTGCTTTTGCCATGAATCATCTTAATTCTTAATCAGTACAGGCCTTAAAAGGCTCTGACTTGTTTTCCTGTCATAAAATGCCTAATAAAGCTTCTTTTTCGTTCAAGGATTTTATTTCATTTAAGATTTCTCACTTTAAAACTGCTCCATTAATTTCACTTGATTTCGATTTGCTGACATTTTGCCTCTCAGTTCCACTTAGCATCAAAGAAAGCACTAAACAAGCTATCAGGAATGATTCTGAACTTTCAATAATATTTTTTTTTTTAAAAAGCCTAGGCCCTGTAATGCCAGCAATGAGCTAGGAATTCACTTTGCTAGTGCTATTACTTTTTTACCTGGAATGCAAATGAAGTCTCTGGATTTTTTGCTCCAGAATTGTGATACTTAACATTGTTATCACACCAAGAAATAAACAATTGTTTAAGGAAATGGGTGAGAGTTGTTCTGTCCTACAGAGCTGAGTCAACCATGCAGAACTAATTTCCTGGCTGTCTCTGAATGCACATAAAGCTGCTCTGTAGCTGCTGCTGACAATGAACTAGTGACTGGAAAAAGAATTCTTAAACACAGTCACATCTCTTGACTGTTAAAATCCTTTACACAAAGCATGCTGATCAAATGTACTGTAGTAAGCAGCATCCTTTTTTCTGAGTGTTAGTGAAAGTTTTAATACCTGAAGCCGTTGCTAAGTAACCAAATGCTTCCAAGATATATCTTTCTTGCTAATACAACTGTGGGTTGTTTTTTTTTTTCTGCTAATTAATATAGTTACACTGCAAATGCAGCACTGGCTATTGCATAATGGGAAAAATATCTTAACAATAGAAGATTATCATGCATAACTGAGAACGTTTTTGAAGGCCCCTTTCAACACTAACTATTCTATGATTCCATGTGGGGAGAATATTACAAGTCACTTAGTCAGAAAATCTGTATTTGATTAGAAGTGCCCAACATTTTAGAAGCAAGATGAAAATGGCAGTAATCTATCTTTGTAAAAAAGGACTTCCTTAGGTCTTAACTGCATCTTGGGGTGCAGGAAAAGAGAACTGATTCCTTTCCTTAATGTATTATATATAAAACAGGCTCACAGATATTTTTACTTTCAGAAATAAAATGCATTCCATAAAATGGTCTTTTACAGCACAAAGATCCTTAGAACAAAACCAGCAACAACAAAAATCCACAAACAATCTGTGAAGAGTAAGAGAAAAAAATAAATGCATTCACATACATAGATTAACTAAGACTGCAATAAAACAGAAGATGCCCAAAAGTAGCAGTATTGTTTCTAGCTTAATGTAGATCTAGCTGTTCTTCAGATAAACTTTAATGGCTGGGAGAAGATGAAAGTGGGAGGAAAGTGCACTCAAATCCAAGTTTGCAGTGTTACAGCCCACGCAGGGATGTAAATGAAGATTTGGACACAGGATCTGCTCAGTGAAGCAGAAGGTTTTACTGCCCTCTAGTAAAATGCAGTTACGAAACTGTCTTTTAAAATGTATGCATGCTGAGTAAACCTATTCGGTTCTTGTTACCGAAAATGTGATTAGTCCTGATTTGTCATCTCATTGTTTCCATAGTCAAAGAATAAAACATTTACGTTCAGTCTAGAATGACTTATTTTTGAATTAAGGAAAATAGTGATAATGAAACACAAAAGCAAGGTTTCTGTGGCTGCATCTGCATGAACAAATCTGTCAAATTTTCAGCACTGTTATAAGCAAAAGCTTAAGCAGTGTCCCTCCCTGGAACAGAGCAGAGGTTTTATAGCACAGGGCAAAAATTCCCTAGTCCTAACTACAGGGGAATTTACCTTGTCATTATCATTGTACCAGCACTAAATGAGCAGCTCAAGAGTGAGTACGATTTGTGTTCTTTAATTTCTGGCAGCAGTAACTCTGAAAATGAAATGGCAGCTGAACTCTTTACATGGTGCTTAGATAGCACTGTAGAGAACTGGAAGATAGTTGCAGGGAAATTGTAGATATTGAAAGGTGCAACACAAAGGAAAAAAGAAATAAAGTCATAGTTTTGTTGCCACACACATAACTGTACCATGCAGTGCTGTACTGCTGGATTATTACTAACAAGGATGACATGAAAGGATGTGTGAGGCTGTCATCTTGAAAAACCTGACACTGATGGTGATCGTTGTAACTGTGTACACTGTGACTTGTTAGGCAGTGCAGTCTCTGCTTCTCAAATGGCAGCAGGAAAAGTGCTTGAGAAAGGGCAAGTACTAACTGCAGCCTCGCAAACTAACTAATGCTTTCCTCCCTGCATCTTGGTTTTAGTTCTTTATTTGCTTAGAATTTTTTTCCTCAAACGTGAAGCATAAAACTAGCAGGTTTTTCAGGAATCACATGTTCCCTCTGGGAAAATTATATTTGCAATTCTCAGCATCAGTCACAGAAAGGTACAAATATTCTGTCAATCCTACCACCGCTTTTGTATAAAGGAATGCTCAGTCTCCATATATTCTTATTTATATAGATTCGTAAATATTCAAATGCCTGGGGAAAATGGGGTTGGAAATCGGGGAGTACTTCAAAAGTAAATATAAATTAAAATAAACATGAGGAAATAGAGTTTATATTTATTCATATAAAACATCCAAATAGAAGGTAGTGTAGCTCATTTCTTCTCCTACCTCTTTCCCTCCTGCCAGGAGCAGAGAGTGCAGGGGCACTATCTCGTCCAAGCGCCACTGTAATGGAGGGACTTTATGACTTGTCACTCCACCTTTGTACACTGTCTCAAAGTCAATGCATAACCTGAATCTAGAAACTCAGTCCAGTCCTATCTTGTTCATTGGTGGTGGTGTGGGATCACAGAACCACAACTTGGTTTCCTGACATTCTTCTTTTCTCTTGAGGCCTGCTTGGATGTGGGTGAGAAATCAGGCTCTCAAGTGCTCTAATACCTTGTTCAATGGAGCAACAGACACAAAAAAAGTAATGTTCAGCATTTGTTACAATGAAGACTCTTTAATTTCCAATCCAACTCCATGGATTCTTAGGAAAAGAGGTCTGGAAAGGGCTGTGGAAGAAACTTAATGCAAACTTCGTATAGAAAGCAGAATCATTTGTACCTCAGTCATTGTTGACAAATGCTGACACTTACTAACTTGTCCTTGAAAGCTTCAAATAACAGCTACTCAAGGTACTCCAAGGTCTTTTTCATCTTTATTAGGTAAGATCCCTGATGAATCTTTCCTTTTTACTGCTCTCCTGATTGCTAGCTACTTGGCTCTTTTTCACTAACTCCTTGGCTAAGTCCTGCTCCCTTAAAGGTTGTTTTACATTTAACTCTCCTAATGATGCACTAAAAGCATATGGGGAAGAAAATATATTGTTTGAGCTTTCTGTAAATGACAAGCTTACTTTTTAAACCACCATAGTTTTATTTAAGATATATTTCAGTTAAATCTTCTTAAACAAGAGAATGTAATTTCTTTTAATTTTTTAACTGTTAATTTATTATGTGCACTGCCTTGAGCATGATACAAGTATTGCATTATGATCATTTGACATTCTATGGTACATATAGCAGCATTATTTGTTACCCTTTTATTGATTTATTCTTATTGTTCTAGTACTGAGCATGTTTGGGGTTTTGAGATATCTGAGTGTTTGATTAGATTTATTTCTACTGAGATTTGTGCAATTAGGTAGGGGGTGTGTTAGTGGAGTTTGTGTGCATGAAAGAAATTTACTGTCATACAAGACGCTTAAATAAAAAAATGCCTTCCATGATTCTGAGTGCATCTTTGACAGCTCCGTAACCTTTTATTTCACCTGAATTCTGAAAGGACCACTATGTACAATGGTGAAAAGCAAAGACTTTACACAGAGCCCTCAGAATAGGTAATACACCAACAGCTGTCATCACAGTTTCTTTTAAGATTCCTGTTAATAGAGTCAAAACATTTTCCTCCTATCTCCATTCGAAGATATGACCCATATGTCTACATGTTTGTGTGGTAATGTAAATAAAAAATATAGATCATAATGGGTGTTTTCAGCTGAAAGAATGATAAGTATAAATATCATAAGTCAAAAAGCCTCAATTTGTTTGAGCTTAAAGTCAAAACCTGAACACTGCATTGATAAAATGTCCTGGCGAGTCTTGGATGTCTTTGTTTAGTTGCATCATTTTGGAAGTCACTATCACTTTTGGATGCAGTTCCTAATCTGTATTTGTCATTCTTTTTCCTCCAAACCAAATTCTATCAGTACATAATTACAAATGGAAGAGAGTCCAAAGAAATTCAAGGAACAGTTTAAGTTATATTGTGACTGCAATCTGGTCCATGCATTTCTTGTCTTTGGAGATCTCTGAATTTCTAAGCCCTCACCAGATCAAATTATGTGACAAGATCATAAAAAGATCTGACAGGCAGGTTTCTATCAATTTGTTATAAAGATATAAATATTTTCCTATTTTGAATCATAGGAACTTGCAACCTTTGGTTGTTTCTTAGGAAAATAAAACTGTAAAGACATTTCGCTTCTCTCGTGGTTGCTGCATAAGCCACATTTTCCTCCCTGCCCTTTGAGTATTTGATTCACAATCTTGTCCTCATGCACAATCTCCTCTGTGAACAGTTGATGAGGAAGACACTGCTGTGTAAATGGGGAAATTCATGTTTGCATATCTGCTATGCCTGATTTAGACCAGAACAGCAATTTTCAGCCTTTGCTCTATAGACCCCTGTGGTTTGCAAAACAGCAAATAAAGAGGCAAGTCCACATATGCTGCAGATCTGTATAGACGTGTAAAATTTCTGAAGGGGTCCACATGTCTTTTGGGAAATTTATGCAGGTAAATAAACTGAAAAAGACTGAAAAACACTGGACTAGAAATTTGAACAAGTCACTGTCAATGGTGTCTTATTTCTCACGCTGTTTTGAAACTTGCGTGTTTACTGGATGAAATTGTTTCACTTCATGGGAAGGAGTACGTGTTCACTGAAGGGGCAGGGGCAAAGGCTGATAATGTCCTTGTCTTCGAAGCTGCTGCAAAGAATGGGTATGGAACTATTTAGACAAAGCTGAACAGCTTGAACAATTGCTTATCTAGAGCTTAGAGGCTGTTGTATACTTTTTATTCCTTTTTTTAAGACTCAATGATCTGTAATAATAAAAGGAAATCTGATAAAAGACAAGGGAATGATGAAAATTAAGTCACTTTCAGGAAAATGGTGAGATTAAGCTTTTTGTATATTTATGAATCCTGAAAGAATGCTTGGATGAAATCAGCATCACCTATTCACTCCCTTCATTCTCCCCCATACTGTGAAGTCTTTCCGAATCAGTAGCAAAAAAGAAGAATGATTGAATTGGTGAAGATATGAACATTACAAGATGCACACTCCAACAAACATAAAATGCGTGAGTGCCTAGTGGGCATTAGGAAATCTGTCACTGTGAACAATTGAAGGTGACAAGTTTAAATAGACCGAGGAATACCAGTGTTAACTTACTTCCAAACAAGATATTTTCAAAATTGTCATGATCAATTTTTTTTTTACTGAAGATTACCTGCATGAAAAATAAGCTAATTAAAATTCTTTTAGATAAATGCAAATTAAAATAAAGTAAAAATCCTGGGAAAACTGTGAAAAATGGAAACATGAACATTTCTGCACTGATAACTTTTTTTTTTTTTTTTCCTAAAACTTTCAAGAACACCTTTTCATGCTGTGAGTGCTGGAGAACTAACCCAGCATTACAGCCCTCTCATGAAGGTGCTTCAGCTAAAAAGAGTCCTCAGTTTTCTGTTGTATTTTTGAAAGGAAGGGAAAACTCTATTTGAGAACCCTACCTTTTTCATCAGTAACTTGTGAGAGTCCTGTATGTGACTGATTCAATTCTGAAAGAGTTCAAGCCCTGCAGAGAGAGCCCATCAGGCTCCAGGAGCACCTAGCATATTGGCTCCACAGCAAAGTGGCAAGTGTCTGGGAGCAGCTGTTAAAAGCTTTAGAAGCAGTATAACTCCACAGTATTTTGTTCTTTTATGAGTTATTTTATCTGTTTAATTCATGGAAACAAAGGTGGGAAATGAAAATGAGGGCTAAGGAAAACAGGACTGTCTTGAGATACCTAATACCACTCTCAGTGTGCAGATGTATGATCTGAAAGAAGAAACAGAAATTATGGGGTTTTTTTTAAATCAATTCTAATCTTCAGGGAACTGAGGAAATTGTTTTCTGTTACGCTTGTGGGCATAGTCTCATCTGCAAGACATTTAAATACCTGGTACCCCTTTAGCATGTAACTTCTGCTCATTTAGCTACCAAAATTGGTTTGTTGATTTGAGTCTATAACCTTTAGCCTAAAGGGTAAAAATAGAATAAAAAGGAAATCTTTGTAGTGCCTGTGATCATGATAAGGGTGAAGTGCCAGAAAGTTTCTATTTTTCCTGCCACTTAATATGTCACAGTATAAACCCTTTGTAAATGATCTGTGTACTTTCATATTCCAACTTTCTTACTTATTCTGCATGTTTGATGGAAGTGCTATCTTTAAAATTAGTAATCCTAATGTGCAAAGCGCTGGAAAAAGATGGATGTTTTGAACATAACAGGCTTTACATTAAACTCCAGCACAGATTAGATGAACTGTGGAATTATGCCTAATAATCTTAAAGGGTTTTAGTGATCAAGCACAGAGTAGACCTATGCTGACATTAGGTCTAACACATCTAAGGTACGCATAACAGAAACCCAGGGCCTTAAAGACCTGTGGTTCTACTGGTTTATATTAAAACTTCTACAGTATAAAAAATGTGGACCAAAATACCCATGTTTTTCTATACTCAGCAGTATTTCTGGACAGTTTTGAGGCTCTGTTCTGTGCCTGTATAGTCCACATGCCATCTGGTGTATGTGTCTGCTGCAATTCTGCGTAGCCTTTTTATACTCCAAGTAGATTGGACTGCCACTTGCTAGTTATAGCCTATTGATGTACTAAAAATATTTCTGCTTTCACCATAGCACCTTGGCATGAAATCTGCTATGTTAACATATGAAATTAAATGCATTTGTAAAATTATATTTCTTCGGAAATTTAAAAGAATTTGATTTATGAACCACTGATTTGCTAGTGTTCACTTGCCACTGGGCAATGCTTTTTCCATCCATAGTATGGATTTAATCTTAGAGCTTTAGAAGTTAGTCATCTTATTCTCATAGTCTGTTCTCATAAACTACTTAGTAAGGTAAGGAGAAGCATCTAAAGCCCACGGCATCTAAGATAGATAAACTCCTGCCTGAAAGCTCTTGTTTCTGTCCAGGACTAGACTAGTCAGCTAAAGTTATGTCAGATGAATCTTATTCCATACAATGGAGGACAGCTATAGCAGAGCTTGAGATCAGCCAAGATGGGAAGTGTTCCTGATGCTTGCAGAGGAATCTGAGAGTTTTGGCTGCTGTCAAAAGTCACTGGGAATAGTTCAACATGGTTAAGTACAGCAAATAATAAAAAACACTTGGCAAGTTTGAGTTGAAAACAAAGCAACTTTATGTCAGGAACTAAATGTGAGTTTTCAGAGCAAAAGCTGAAATTATGTGACCATTTTTACTAGCAGTCAGACTGGTGTTACAGTCTATAGATTTGCATATTGTAGATGTTTCGAAACAGTTTCATTACATTCTACAGCAGGGGGGCTTGCAGGTGTGGCATCCTGGGTTGAGGCAATCCCAGGTACAGCTAGCTACAGGTTGGGCAAAGAAGAGATTCAGAGCAGCCCTGCGGAGAAGGACTTGGGGGTGTTGGTCAATGAGAAATGAACACGAGCTGGATTCAGTGTGCGCTTACCGCCCAGAAAGCCAAATGTACCCTGGGCTGCATCAAAAGGAGCGTGACCAGCAGGTTGAAGGAGGTGATCCTGCCCCTCTACTCTGCTCTCCTGAGACCTCACTTGGAGTATTGTGTGCAGTTCTGGTGTCCTC
>JAVHNF010044986.1:0-12097 GCA_034783455.1 Micropsitta finschii
CTTTCCCACCTGAAACACCATAGTCTATTAGGTGTACAGCAGAACAGTGAGCAGAACATGTGTGTTTGAAGTTGACTTCCACATCTGAGGAGGCTGTCCTGGGGTGGATGCTGGAGTGCTGGGACAGGCTGGGCTGTGTTCATAAGGAGCAAGTTCATGCTATATGTGGTGCTGGGGGTTCTCCTGCCTTCCCCCTGCCGTTGCACTGCACTTCGTTGGCCGTTTGGCTGCTTCTCTGCTGTTATTTATACCCCTTACTGGAACTGCAGCACTGGCACTGCTGATGGAAACTGAGCACCGCAGGTGGCTCTCCAGGCGCTTTCCTCATCGTGTGTTCTGAAAGTCACCAAGCTTCCTGTTCTGTTAGAGTGTGCTTCTAGAGCGTTAGAGCAAGTGCTTCTCACTTGTTAACTGACTGCTTAGCCTTTGAAATGTGCTGAGGTGCTCTCTTGTGGAGGGCAGGCTTCCAGTGTGCTTGACCTGTCCATGTCGGGTTAGCAGTGTGTGCTTCAGCTGTGTGGCTTCCTGTAAATCACCTTGGGCCTCACACTGATGTTTCTAGGTCTGCCACGACCTTCTCTGGCCACTTTGGTGTCGGTGATGCTCTTAGAGCTGTTATCATGTGGGCCAGGGTCGTAGGAAATGCATGCCTCTTCAGGGTATGTTGTACTGGTCTAGGGTCCCTCTTGACAGCTCTGCTGGAGTGGTGGCAGGGGAAAACATGAGTTCAGTCCTTTACCTGGCTCTGTAGAGCACAAACTCCATCTCCCCATTCTCTGCAAGCAACTGAAATGACAGAACTGTTGGGAAAAGCAGGCTGTGCTCCTGTGGGAGAGGCTCATTTCCATACTTCCTGCTTTAGTTGTGTTCTTCCTCCTTTGCGTTTACGATCTCCACCAAAAGCAGCAGAACTCTGACCTACAAGAGAAAATGAACAAAAATAACAGAAAATCTCTCAGAGGTGTCCTGCATTGGCTGTGCTGGGCTGGCATTGCCGTGTGGGGACTCGGGTGACAGCGTGATGATGTCCTCCAAGCAGGTACGTGTAGGAGTTCTTGCCAAGGATTTCTGCTTTTGTGTGTGAAAGTCATCCATCCTTCAGTAGGAAACATGCCAGAGAACAGTGATGTGCATGGGTGATGGGGACGCTGCACCCCATCCCCAGCACTGTGTAATGCCTTTCTGGTCATCCACTGCTGCTGTCAGTATGGCAAGAAATGGGGATCTTCCCCCAGACGCTGCTGGAATGGGGGTTTCTTCCACCAGAGGTGTTGGAACTTGCAGTTATGTTGACTGGAGTGGCAGTGTAGCAGCACATTGACATAGCTGAGGTTTTCTCACCCTCAGGATCTGAAGAAGACTGCAGATAATCAGGAAACCCGACCCCAGCAGTGATCTAACCCTTCCAGATAACTGCCCCCAGTTTGTATAGTGGGCATGATGTGCTGTGGTATGGAATACCTCTTTGGTTAGTTTGGGTCATGTGTCCTGTCCCTGCTTCCTCCTGGCTTCCCCTCCTCCCTGGCAGAGCATGGGGCTCACAAAGTCCTTGGTCAGAGTAAACATCACTGAGCAGCACCTAAAAACATCGGTGTTATCAGTGCTGTTCCCAGGCTGAAAGTCAAAACCACAGCACTGCACCAGGTACTGAGAAGGAGAAAAATGACTGCTACTGCTGAACCCAGGACAGGTCTCTTGGTCCTGTCCTGCTGTACAAGGCCAAGGAGAATGAAGGAACAGCTGGGCTCAAGTCCTTTAAATGATGGTGTCCATAAAAGCCACGCAGGACCGCAGGACTGATGTGATACAGCAAAGGTCTTCAGGAAATTGGTGTTTGAGAGGGGAGTGATGGTGGTGGTTTTGGTTTGGTGTTTTGTTTCTAGGAACCCTGCAGAACAGATGCATGAGTAGATACAGTTTTATTGCAGGGTATCTCTTGTTCCTGTAGGAAAGCAGCATTGCTGCCCCTCCTCCTGGTGTGCTGCATAACACAACTTCTGAGATGCACTGATCTCCACGAAGCTTTCTGCAGTGGCAAAGCTCAAAGTAAATCATTAACAGACTGTACCGATGATTTTCAGGCTCAAATAAATCACTATTTCTGCCCAGCCCCAGGGAAGTGTGTGCTGGGTTCTGCTCCACAGAGTCCCAACTTTCTGCTATGGAGAGAAATTGCCCAGAGAGGGAGCTAAAACGCCTTTATTGCTGCTGAAAAGGGAAACAGGACAAAGTTATATTGAGTTTGATGTGAATGCGGGCAGGGAATGAACAAGGACATGAGGATCTTTCTGCTGTTCTGGTATGGGACTTGTGGATGGCACCATTTGATGCTGGGGGCCCACACTGGAAGCTTTGATGCTGAATCAACCTCTTTAGGGATGCATTTTCATTGCTGCAGGTATCAAGATGAGATGTTCCCACCCTTCCCCACCCCTGCTCCTTTTGGTCTTGTTTCAACAACTTCTGGCATCTGTTACAGTAGGAGAAGGTTTAAAACACACTAGGCTTTTAAAGTGTTTTTATATATTGTATGTAAATGCTTGTTGAAGTGATATTTTATTAAACAGCTTTACTCTAATAGCTTCTATGTGTGGTCTGTTGACTTCTCGGGAACCAGATTGGTTTTATCTTACCCTGCATCTTGCATTCGACTGACAGAAGCAGTTCCAAGTGGTCAAGTAGCATGAGCCCAGGTGTGCACGCCCATGGCCAAGAAGACCAGCAGCATCCTGGCCTGCATCAGCAATAGTGTGGCAGCAGGGCCAGGAAAGTGATCATCTCCCTGTATTGGGCACAGTGAGTGCAAAGCCATGCACAAAGACACGTAGACGTGGCAGTTAGTGACATGCTTTAGTAGTGGATTTGGTGATGAAAGGGCTTTTCCAACCTAAATGATTCTTTGAGGCCACCAGCCTTACCCCCTCTCTACAGGTAACCATAGGCTGCCTTAATAAACTCCTCTCCTTGATGATCTTGGTACCAATCACCCCTGTTCCAAACAGCTGGATGCTTCTGGGGCGGGAGGTGATTCTATTGCCACTCTGGCTTCTGAGCCTCTCTGCTGAGCAAGTTTGTACCAGCTGAGTAGAACTGAGCCTGGAGACAGGGCTTATCAATAGGCACAACAGAAGCCTATATATTTATTTTTTATCATCTGTTGGTAACTTTCTTTCCACTGCTCCTGCTCAGGTAAGACACAATGGAAAAAGGAGCAACTCACCCACGTGTTTGAGGTGCTTCACACATTGTGATCACTCTCCCCTTGTTTTCAAGGATATTAAAGCCTGTATATTGTCTTAAGGGTTTGCTTTTTGGGGGGAGGCAGTGGGAGGAGAAGGCCAGCCCTGAATTATTCCAATCCTGAGCATGGGTTATAAAAATACCACACAGCTTCTGTTTAAACATGACGACATCACACAGAGCTCTGGACGGTGAATGGCAGCCAAGCCAACCTTGTATTCTCAATAAACAACCAAGCTGAGACTACGGTTTGTTCCAGTCATTTATTTTGTATCATGGTATTTCAGAGCAGTGAATACAGATGGTTGGCTCTTCTAGGCTTCAATACACCCAACTATTGTGCCTAGACTACAGTGGTCTGTTTACTGAAGCTGTATTTCATAAGTTGTACTTGATCACAGCACAAAAGTCCTTTATGGCTAGATCTAATGACAGAGTTAGGAGCCTAGTGGGTTCTAAGTCTGGTATTTAGGTGCCTAAGCCCTGTAATGGACATGGCACCCACTGAAGTGCCTGGACTCCTGTTACAGGGGTAAGAGAGACTTAAGCAGCTCTGAAGGGTGATGCAGGAACCTGTCTACCGAGCTCTTCCTACAGGTCACAGGAAATTCTGCTGCACAGGTGAGAGCTTCTGAAAAGCCATCTCTCCCTGGGGTCCAGACACAGCCGGCTTGGGAGTGAGTCTGAGAGTGTTGAAAGCAAGTGCCTACAACTGCTTGTTGAGTAAGCAGCGCCTAAATCAGTTCTTGGATCTAGCCCAGGGCTTTGTGATAGGCCTCTGGGTACCAGCGGGTTGAACGATGCTGGGTTTGTAACATATTGCTTAAAGGTTTTCAACTATAAATTTATAAATTTTATATCAACAGTCAGATCTTTCAAATGAATATTGCTTTTTGTTAAAAAAAAACCCTACTCCTGTAGCAATCCCTGAAATAATGTTCCTGTAACATCTTTGTCATGCAAATAGCAGCGTGTAGGCAATTCAAATAGAAAGTAATCAAAAGTCTGTCCAGTGGGAAAGTGAGGCACTTAGGCAAAGTGACTGTAGTCACTCGTGATCTATGCAAGACCTAGGAACAATCCCCAGACCTGATTCCCTTTCTTGAGCTTGAACCACTGGACAGGCACATGTCTGGAACTACTGCACAATGGCAGCAATACCTTTGCTGTGTCAAGATGGGCTTGTTTCATGTGTCATGCTTAAACTCACTCACTTGTCTGAGCTCATTTCCTGTACCTCTCACTCCAGAAGCTAGAATAACTCGGTTCCAGTTCTCCAGTTTGAGAGCAAGGATGGAATAGAGTAAGGTAAGCATTCTAAAAACATCAAGTTGACTTTTCACAGACACAGGTGCAATGCAAAGACAATGCAGATGATGTTTTGGTACAGAAACTACAGTCTGTTAAGGAGGCCATCTGTTGGTACTACGTTATACTTTTTGGTGTGCCGGGTGGTGTGTCCTTGGAGCGATCTGGCTTTCCTGAAAGTCTAAAGAAGGCTTGAAATAACCACACACGAGCTCTGCAGGTGAGTCCCTGCTCCGGCACCTGCTGGAGCTGCATTGTGTTACTGAGGTGATGGGGGAATTCCTTCTGATGTCACCTTTAACTTTTCTCTCTCCCTTTCTTCTTTCTCAAACCCTGAACAACAGACGGATCTGCCCCTGGGGTACTGGGCACAGCACTTCCGCATTTCTCGAATCACAGCTTCACACTTAGACTCCATGTAGTTGTTCACTGGAAAATAAGAAGGACACATTAAGTCTGCAGAGGGGAACAGGTTTTGTCCCCGGAGGGGACAAACGTAGCTCAGCCCTTCAGCTGCTGGGCAGCATGTTTCTCTGAAAGCAAGAGCTGTTTAAAAGCATTGAAGCATTTTCTCTGCTCTATGCAAATCTCTCTGCTTTCCTCTCTGTGCAACTCAGACAACTCCACAGCATGGTCATACATGAGTAACAGCAGCACTGAAAAATGAGAGCTAGAGAAGTGGTGCACACACACACACACTATGCATGCAGCACGGTCAAAGAGCTTCTTTGCTAACACTTAACCATTCAGATCAAACCTGTACGCAAACCTATGCAGGTGAAACACTTGGAATAACTTCCATGAATGTTATAAAAAGAACACTGTCAGAGACGGGACCAAACCAGGGTCAAACAGTAGCTTTTAAGTGCTGTCACCATGGGGAGAGAAGTCAGCCTTTCATGGGAGAATGCTCCAAACAAAACCAGTAAAAGGCAGCATCTAAACAAATGTCAGGGACATGTGGAGGGGTTTGTTTAAGCCTTTGCTTTGAGCTGAACGCAGCTTCAAAAACAATCCTGGGAAAGACAGACATCTACCAATAACTGACTATTGCTTTTCCCTACTTCTCTCAGATGCTTTCCCTATGATCCACCCCAGCTATATTTTAGCTAACCTGCTTGTAGTCTGCAAATACAATAAAGGCACAAATGAGTTGCCATGGAACCAGCCTGGCTGACTTTAGCTGTGGCATCACTCGCCTCCTGCCTCCTTGTCCCTGGGCTAACACCATGAGTTACTCTCACATGAAGCTCAGAGCATGCTGGCCAAGGGCTCTACCAGGTGAGTTAGGAAGAGCTCTTTCCCATATGGCTGAGCTGCCTTGGCACAGAGGAATGTTTTTTCCTACTCGCTCTATAAAGCAAATCCTTTTCCAAGAAGCAATATTGTCCTCTGCAAGTAACAAGTCTGCTCTTCCCCCCTTAGGCTCAAAACCCACATTATCACATAAGCTCCCTCCTTATTTAGCTAAGATATAAAAAGCAGCTGTTAAAGGTCTTCAGAAGGAGACCAGCTCATACCCTGAGGCCAGATCACATACACCAACCCCATTCCTGACAGACATCTGTTTGACCTGCTCTTAAAACACGCCTGCATCTAGAGGCTTTGCAGTCTTCTCATGCAAGCCACCCACCATCCTCACTACCCACTCTGTGAAAGAACTCATTATAATGTCTAGCTCTCCACACCTACAGCTCAGTCCCAGCACTACACTTGGGATCTCACTACCAGCATGGATAACACTCTGAAATCAGCACAATATTACTGTTACAAACGTACTCTTGTACTAATGGTGTCTCCTTATTTACAATCAAGCAGAAGGGAATTTATTAAAGCCAGAGATCACAATTTTGTTTGCTTTGCATCCAGGTGATGCTAATGTGCTTTCTTCCCTCTCAAGGTGAAAGCAGAACAGCATTAAGTTAAAAGAATTAAGTTCCACCAAAAAGACAAAATGACACTTGGTACCTTGCAAGCATTTCTGTATTTCACAGGCTTGTTTCTGGCAGGGATCCTTCTGGGGCATGTTCAGAGAACTAAAATGACAGGAAAATGTTACTGTAGAAACAACATGCTTTTCAAGGTGCAGGGGAGCAAGACAGAGTCTTAAAGCCAAGACTTGAAAGGGCTCCTAATTTCCCTCTCTGTCACAGACAGTGCAGAAAACACCTACTGCTGCTTGTAGATGCCTGCCAACATACACAAGAATTCTCCATGTCTGGCTAAAGGATGATAATGTGGACAATGAGTACATGAAGTTTTATGTCACTAGGCTCGGAGGCCTTTTTCTGGCCAAAATGTGTCCTTTCCCACTTGGATGCACAAAGATTCCAGCAATGATTCAAATTACCACAGCTAACACTTCTGTGCCTCTAGACCTTATACTGTACCACGTATTGTGTAAAAGCCCTCTCTGTGAGCTCTACACAGCCAAGGACTCGATGTTAGTCATATACATACAGGCATTTTAAAAAACAACCAAACAAAACGACTTGTGTCGGTCCCATAAAGGCAACAAGGAGGGCTTTTTCTGATGGTGTTCCAAGAGAAAGACTCTTGGAAATCCCTCCCTCCCAAAACACCCCAAACAACACCACAGACGGGAGGACAGCTCCATCCTGTTCAACCCCCCAAGAAAGCAGGGGTCAGACACAGCTGTAACTGTTATTTTCTGTGAAGAGATCAAAGGACAAGCAGAAACTGGTGGCGTTACTATAGTAGTTGGATGGGAGACCTCTACAGGAAAGCACCGCTGTTACTGGAAGCGATCACAGGACTTCAGCCCAGCACTAGGGAGGTGCTGCCTTTCCAATTTCTGACCATTCACCAGCCCACAGCACTTTCCAGTGTCGCTAGGGCATTATTTCCAGCATCCTGGCCAAACTCCACTTAGGGCAATTACATTCTGCCTACCTAGAACTCCCCCTGACGTTTCACTTGGACACAATACTCCTCTTCACTGCCTGTCCTAAACTCTTGTGTGATGCTGCTGTGTGTTGTTAAACTGCTTCCACCTCAGAGGTGGCTGCATTTCAGTGGTGAGAGAATCATTTATTGTACAAAATATACAACGACATCTTCCTAGAGCCACTGCTCCTGAAAGACAAAAATTCATATTAAAGAATGACTGGAAATAAACAAGAGCACAGTACAAAGCAGGGATAACATCTACACATACCAGATTAATCACCAGGCACGAGTTTAAGCAGCAGTTCTTCAACACCACCAAGCTGTAAGCGACAAGGAAAAGTTCAATACGTCTACAGTTACCGGGGCTGAGCTAACGGACGTCAATAAAACAACAGTCCTTTGCCGTCCCTCAAGGATCTCAAACGACTTCACAAACAGGCATGACTATGGCCTATTGTTGCCACCATCCTTACCATGAGATGGTGCTCTATCTCCCAAACGCGAGAGTTACTATCCCTGTACTGCTCACCCTGGGACAGCTGCCACATATGAGGCAGCCGGGATGGGGGGAGCTGGCTGGGTCGCAGCGCCTCACCCAGGGGAACCTGAACTCTTTGGATCCGAGCCCTCAGCATACCTTCCTCCTGGGGGAAAGTAACAAAAAGAGCAGGCAGTTACCGGCAATGCAGTAGAGGCACCTGCAATAGCAAAGCTACAATCACTGGGAAGCTCAAAGGACACTTGCCTCTTCCGCAGCCACAAGCCACGTTTTGCGGTGCTCATCGCAGTAAACACCTACTCGTCGCACCCACAGTCGGACAGGAGGAGTGCCAGCATGCCCTCCTGCTGCCATGCCCTCCATCACGTCAGGATGCTCCCGTTAGGTGGACGGCATCATCCCGCAGGATGCACACATGGTCTCTTTAGCTCGGAATACATTCACGGAGAAAGCTCTCAGACCTGAAAGGCACCTCTGGGTGGCGTCTGACTTATGGTGTGAGATGCTATGAGCTGAAATGTCCCTAAGCATCAGCCTGGGAAACTGAGGTGGTGCCTAAGAGAACAGAAATGGCATGACAAGTCGTACTCTGGGACATGCGTGCTGTATGGTGTTTGTAAGGCATTCTGGGGCAAAAGGTGCTATTGGTAGAGAGTTAAACCCTGTGAATATTGGCTTTGCTTATTCCACTAACAGTCATGTTAACAGTCTTTGTGTAAAACAGAGAGGGGGGGAAAGGAAAAAAAGTGATTTACACAGGAGTTCCGTGGCTTAATGATGGTCTAAATCCAAAAGCAAAACTTGTGACAAGAGGTGGAATTAGCTTAACAAGAACGAAGATCACTCTGGAGACAAAGCATGAAACTCCGTATGCACGACTCTCATATTTGGAACTTGCAGAGCTGTCATTGTGACGGGTCCTTCGTCTCATCTCTCAAGACGATGGCAGCATTGTTCATTCACACACAAGCTTCTCGGGAACAGCTCTTGGGACTTTGCGTAGTTCAGCTTTTAGATGGTTACAGAGAGCCACCAGTACGAGCAGGGGCAAAGGAATTTTGGACATTGAGGTGGTTCTTCCTACCGGAAGTTTTGTGTAACAGCAAGTTTATCTGTATACCGCTTAGATCAAGCTGAGCCATTAGCAAATGAAGGTCAGGGGAAATGGTTCTCTCTTTGAACCCTAGAAGAGGTAATCAAAATGGTACAGACAGTCTTCATTCTTTATCTAGGTTTAAAGTAGAACAGAATTAAGCTGTAACACATATAACATCCTCCTGCTACGAAGCAGACGCAGTATTCCTATCCCAGCGAAACACAGTGGTCTTCTGAAAACTTGTAAAGTTACAAGGCACATTTCAGACAGGAGCAAGAAAATCTGGGTACAAAATAAAGTAGGGAAAGTCAGGGAGAGAAAAAGAAAACCGTTATACATTGGGCTATCGATATAACAGGAAACATGCTTCCACGCTGCCTTCTGCATCTTACACCAGAGCTTCTCTACCTTTCTGAATCAAAGGATCACCCGGCCTTTTGGAAAACAGAACATCAAGCACAGATCAGGCCAAGCAGCACTGTCGCAGCATTTTAATCTCTAAGAAAGGAAACCTTGGATGTTCTTTTATTATTTCTTTTTCTCCCATTCTGTTTTATTTCCTTGTTTGATGTGTGGGAATATGTACGTGTGTTATGAAAAGCACCACTGTTCTGAAGACCACCCTGTGACAGGGGACAGCCATTCCAAGCAATGGCCCAGCAGCTGGATCCCTAGCATTTAGAGGAATGTGACAGCAAACCGAAAAGCCTTGCAAGGCCTTCAGGAATAACCTATGAGGGTTAAAGGGACATTTCTGTAAGTCCTTTTCATTCTGCTTTACCCTAAGTCACTTTATGAATTTAATCTCATGCGTGGAAATGACTTTGCCCAACAGTGAAATGCAGCAATCGCTGCTCATTTTCAGTCAGCTGAATGTAATCACCCAGGTTGGAATTCGGCCAGGATACTCTCCTACTCTGCAGTCAACTGCCAAAAGCTCCATCATGACCAAAAACGCTGAAGAACTTGCTTTTATTCCATTCAAAGCTGGAATTCCTACAGCTCATGGCCCCAGAACCAGAAGACTCACGACTGACTTCAATACTGGAAAAACATGACTCAGTAAGCAAACACTGTTTCCTACAGTAAATAAACTCTCCTGGAAGGTCTCCTGTCCAAATACGAACCTGGTTCAGTGTTGCTGAACTACAGGTAGGAGGGCGGAAGCACAGCATGTACGTTTGCGTTTACTGCGTATGAACATGGAGGATAGATACAGGACGGACAGAACAAGGCGTAACACAGGGACACTGCAGAATGGGCAGTGGTTAACGTGTATTCACCCTTTGCCCAACTAATCTGTCCCAAACTTCCCCTGAACTCCATAGCTCTGAGTTCAGTTGCCAAAAGTTCAAAGGCTCAGTCCAGCCTTTCTTTCCCACAGTCTCTAAGACTGTCAGGAAGGTGCTATACATGAAACCCTGAGGTTAGGCAGAACCATCAGCTGCGTTTGAAGTGAGACAGCTCTGCCTGCAGCACTCGAACATACAAAAGAAACAGGAGATTTTCAAGAGCATGCTCTTAGACACTTGCACCTGAAACTTTAAGCAGGCAAAGGCAGATACAGTCCTTATTTTGGCAGATTTTATCATAAAACAATAAAAAAAGCCTGAAGGAAGACCTGGGTGAAAGGAGTAAACTTACTTCTATTTAAGACAAGTTGTAAAACCTGCTTCTTACACTGCTTGCTTCACAATCTGTTTTTAAAAACACCGTATCCAACAAAACCCCAAGCAGATGAGCTCTGCAGGATTGCAGCGTCATCCTTTGACACACAAAAGAGCATCAACATAATTGCAGAAGTCTGAGCTGTTTCAGATATCGAATTGGGAAGATTTAAAGCCAAATCCCCACGGATGGGGACAAGACTCGCAGGTATGCTGTCCATCTCAGCGTCAGGCCTTACAAGTTCACTGCTGTTCTGGGACCCGGGTGGATTTCCAAGCCATACAATAAGTGTGGAAATGGCCGGGAGGAGGACTGCAGCTTGTGATGAAGACAATTTATTTACTTTTAAATTGGGTACATTAAAATACTTTATGAAAACAGTTGAAATAAATTGCTCGGACCATCCCTGGGGCTGGAGGTCAGCATGCTGAACACGATGCTCCCTTCATTGCCTTGTTTTTAAACGGGACTGGGTCAGATCGCTAGAAGAGTTCAGCTGCCATTTAGGCACCAAGGGAAAGAAGCGATGCTGAGCCTCTGTGCATCAGGCACAGCGTTGTGCTAACACAGCTTCACTGTTAGCACACACACTCTGTGTAACCAAGGCTGCCCAGTCTGGCCTTCTGGTGGAGCGTGCAGCTGCCTGTACACCTCTGTAGGTGCAGCCTTTAGGGAGCTAAAAGGGAGCTGAGCTTTCCTGACAAACGCAGCCTGCGCCTTGCAACAAGCAAGAGGAGGGATCGGAGGAGCTGTCTGCTGGTGTAAGAGCACGTTGACTCACTCTAAAGCTTCTTCTTGGGGGTTTGGACTCTACTCTGCCTGGAGCACTCGCCCCGAGCAAGCAGCCCTGTGGCTCCGCTCTGCCCAACCTACTGTGGGGTAGCAGATGCTCACCGACCAGCCAGGGCTGTCCAGCAGCGCGGGGAGGGAAGGTCTGTGGTGGGATCTAAAGAAACAGGGAGACAAAAAGAGATGGACACAGCATGGGGGGAGCCCCACAGAAGGGAGGGGAGGGAGAGCAGAGGGGTGCGGGAGCTGGGCCTGGTGTCGGGCTGGACGATGGGGAGCGGGGGTACGGCAGGGTGGGGAGCGGTGCGGGACCGGTGCGGCCATGGCGTGGAGGAGGCGGGGAGGGCCGGGGAGGTCCGGCCGCCGCGGCGGGAAGAGTGCGCAGCACGTCTCCATAGCAACCGCCTCCCACCCGGGCCTGGCCTGTGGGGCTCAGCGGCCGCCCCACGGCATGAGACGGCACCGGGCGGAGCGGGAGCCGCCGGGCCGGGCCCCGCGGGCCGCCCGCCCGTGACCTACCTGCAGCCCCGCGCCAGGTGACAGCCAGCGCCGTGTGCACCAAGCAAAGCCTTCCCCCGCCCGGCCCC
>JAVHNF010044994.1:3605-16557 GCA_034783455.1 Micropsitta finschii
TTCTTCCCAGGGCAAAGCATGTTCAAGGGTAAGCTACTGAGGAATCCTCAGCTGTTCTGAGGCTGAGGGCTTTCTCCTCATCTAATCACCATACATGTTACCTCTTTTGCAGTTCTCAGAAAGATACCATGGTTTTTTCTGAGATTTGACTGGCTTTAATTTTTTTACATATTTTCACATAAGCATTTCTCCCATCACTGTTGTATACTTAATTGCATACATTGCACTGAGTGCATTTTCAGCTTCCAAGAGTTTCCTGTCACCTATGGGTGAAATTTGTATTAATTTCTGCAGAAAGATGGGGGGAAAATGCAGTTCAAATGGAGTTATTCTGTCAGTACCTTCATCCTGGTGATATTTCAAGAAAGATATACAAAAGTATATCCTGAAGAATGAGCACAGATTATTCAGGTGCAAAGCTCTATTACAAAAAAACTTGTAAAATGTACAACTCTTCATTCCAGCAAACTATTAAGTAGAAGTTATATGGTAACATAAAGCCTAGAAAGCACACTTACAGAAACTCCAAGACATGTAATTATGTAAAATCTGAGATTTGGAGAGGTTTAGGAAAGAATGGATTACTCTTTAATATTTTCACTATAAAGCAAACTATATATATATATATAAAGCTTGCAAATGGAGAAATGAAGAGATGCAGCTTAGAAGTTGTGACACTTTTTGAACCACACTTCCATCTACTACACATTTGGAGGGCATTATATTAACTAAAATTTCATTACTATTATTATTTTGGAAAATAGTACAGATCTGATCAAAACCTTTTGAAGCCTGGCAAGAGGACGAGTATCATTGCAGGATAAACCACAGAGTGTACCCATAAACAAACGCTCAGGTACAAAAAAGCTCAGAAATAAATTAAGACAGAGATTTAACCCCAGGAAAGGTGAGAGATCTGGTGGAGTTCTGAATCTAAAATATACTTGGAAAGATTAAGTGAGAAATAATACGTGTCCATCTGATCCTTCTCATTCTTGAGAAATTTCTGTATTCTCTAGTAAGCAAAGACAGTCACACCGAACCCCAATTTATAACATTTCTCTTTCAAATATGAATTGCCTATAAGATCACAAATTCTGGTTAACTGCATCAGCCTGACTAGGTTGAGTTCTCATGTACAATCTAGGAATGCAAGCAGAAGGAAATGGTGGGCCAAAAGTTACTTCAATAGCAAAGGTGAACAAACTCCGATAAAAGACTCAGGGTAACGTGTACTCATCAAAGACACTGAAATAGCCAATATCTCTTGCAGATCTTATTATGGTACTTACATTTTCCTCTCTATTTCATCTCTTCTTTTCAAAATACATCTCCCAACACTAATAAACTCTTCCCTGGGCCAATGTTCAGCTACATGGTACTCATTGCTTTCACAAAAGCCATCACTAAAATTCTTTCCATGAGGCATACCTCATAACAACCCTTCTGTCCAATCTTTCACACTATCTACAACTTGCCTCTTACCTGCATTTTTGTTTCCACTCTCTTCAACATCAATACCTCCTTACATGTTCCCATCCTCTGTGGCCTTTATTTTATAAAAGCCACATCTCAAAGTGACCTCTTATTTTCATCTTTTTCTTCCGTCACACAACTGTGAATGCTCACATTTCAATGATTTAGTCAGTTTTAGCACACTCTGTAAAATGCACTTACTATAAAAGTCTCTTGCCTCATTTCCCAGAAAGTTTTCTTTAAAAACAAACAAACAAACAAAACAAACAAAAAGAAAAAACACACAAGCAATGGCCATTTAAACACAAAAGAGAGGACAAAAAGCTTTTAGTTTATCAGTTTGCAAAATGGAACTCCCCACCTCCCAACCCAGCTACAAGCCTTATAATTTCCTCACAGGAGGGTCATTTTCACCATTAACAGCATTTTTGTATTTGTCTGACAATTGCCTAGCAATGCTTACTTAATGAAACAGCAAGGGATGGTGTTTGCCTTCTACAAAGGGACAGTTATCTCAATACCAACTGCTACTGAGCATAATGCAGCCCAGATTTCACTCTTCACATTGCATGACTCTGCCATAGAGCTCACTGATCCAGGATGTCACTAGGATGACAGCTGAAGAGATTTCAAAAAGGAAATGTATATTTACAGAATTACATAGAAGTAACTGAAACACCCAAAGCTGCAACAATAGAGGCTCTCAAAGATATCAACAGTGCAGGTGTGGCAACAGCAACATCATAGGGTCGTGCTATAGGGTCAGTTCAGAATGGGCAAAGATTGAGAAAAAAAATTATAGTTATTTTGTTTCATAATTATCTATAGAAAGTTTGTCTTATGATTGCTTACTGTGTGATAAAACACAATGTGCTGGAAGCTGATATATTCTGTATGATAGTTCTCATATTCTTAATTAATACTTAATTTTAAGGGGAGAAATGAGAGCAACCCATATCATTTACACCACAAGTTTTTGTGCTTGATATAAATTAAAAATATACTTTTCCAGAGCTATAATGCAAGCTGGACTCAGACAACCTAGACCTTCTCCAGATTTAAATTTATCTCTTTGAAAGTGCTTTGGAATGTTTGCACAGAGTTCATCAGGCCTTTTGTAGATTGCAACAGCATCACTATGAAAAAGATTCAAAATTCCAGACACGATATCTTGTACAGTGCTCCAGGAGATAAAGGGAAATTATTTAGAAGGCAATTGAATGGTTACCTGTATGCTATTTCAGAGCACACATTTCTCAGCTCAGATCCAGGGCAGGCATATTTCCAGAATGTGCTCTGAAGATACTTTATAAATGACACATGCCAAACATTTTGTTTCCACAAGTCCTTATTTATAAGTGATAAATGGCAGTTGAAAGATGACCGTCAGTGACTTTAATGTAAATCTTTAAATGCCTCAATTCATTTCTTATACACTTTTTTTCCAGTGAAGCCTGTTGTATTATTTTACTGATAAATTAGTTTCATTCAAAAGAGTAACAGCATTGCTGTATTTCAACAGGAGACATTTATTCCCAAGCCTATATCCACATATGGGTTTTATGTATTTTTCACCTTCCTCAAGAGTATCTAAGACCTTCTCCGTAGAATCAACAGCCAAATCCCCCTTAGACTTTATAAAGTCTCTAGTTTAGTTCTTTATTCTCAGGGTTTGACCTTATTTTAAGAGTCAAAATATTTGCACCCAAGAAAAAACTATTAATCTCAAACCAGCCCAATTATGTACCTATGTTCTAACACTAAAGCATTTCTGAGTACATCACTCAAAACCACCCAAGTGACTTAGGTACTTGCACAAATTTCCAAGATGGAATTGAAGGATTTTGGGGTGAGGGAGAGGGCTGAAAACCCCATCCAAAATGAGGCACCGATTTTTAATTTTCTAATCAGAGTCAAACTCTAATTTAAATTTAAATTTCATTCAATGTAAATATTTTTAAAGATTTTGCATTTAAAATGTCAGTGCTAAATGGGAATTTTCTTGAAGCCACTACCATCCAGATGTTGTGCTGTAAGAATGTCAGGTGAGTCATATGAAAAATGCTTAGAAGCAAAAATATAACATTAACTAGTCATGCATGTTATCCAATAAGGACAAAAAATAAAGCTAACGCAAATGATGAAGAAGTCACATTTTTGCAACTCTTTGCCTCCTTCATGATATTTGTAAAGCTTTTTTTAAATTATTTTGTACATAATTTGATCCCTGATAATTTTCCCATAAGAATTGTGCTTAATTTTAACAGTATCCACAGTCACACCCTTTATGCTAAAAATCCTGTTGCTTTGCAAGAGTCTCTCTTCCGTTAAAGTAAAAATATGCTATTGCCATGCAACCAGCCCATCCCACTGTGCATTTCACGTGTGCATTGAGTGTTCTCTGTAAATAAGAAGAAAAACCTACAAACTCTTAGCATCCAAACAATTGTTTCTTTTAATGTAGAAACCCAAGCTAAGATCTAGAATAAGCAGATATTAAACACGATTAGTCTAAATATATGCCTAAGGACAGCTTTATGGTAATTCTATGTATCGCCCCCTCTGCAGTCCATTGAGTTAAAAGCAAAAGTACAAATATGAGGCAAACATGGAAAATGCCACTACAGTATTTTGAGAAAAGCAGCAACCCAGTGTCTATGAAAATTTAATAACCATTGACTTTTTTTTATTATTTCTTACTGTGAATCCAGGACAAACTTTTATTTGACAGCCATATGTCCTTTAAAAGAGATCCATAAGTCTTCAAATAAACCAGACTGTTCTTCCCTCTCTCTTCCCCCCTCTCCCTCTCTCTCAATCTCTCTCTGTCTCTCCTTTTAATGCCCACATCTCCACTATCAGGAACAAATATGATTTCTGATTGAACATCACTTTATTTGCCAGTTCTGTGGTCTTTTCTTATCTTGTTCCACACTTCTCAGGCTTTGTGGTTAAATTATGTATTAAGGTCAATGTCAAAACACGGAAGATCTGTAATCTACAGGGAGCTCCCTTTTATTCGTTATTACAGTGAAGGCTGAGCGCAACTGTCAGGGAGCTTGGGATGTGCTCAGCATGGAGGCTTGCTACACAGCAGGGCTCTACAAAGCCTCTCTCCTTGTTCTCCCAGGACGAACCCTTGATAGATTTACCCGGATAACCCATCTCACTTTAAAGCTCTCTTGTCTCTGCTTCAATCTGAAAGCTGTCAAGTGCACCTATATAGTAATGTCATAAATCAAACGTAAAATGTGTACACTGGAGACACTGCAAGTGTCATGTATTCACTTGTACTTTGAGATCTTCTAAAGTAAAATGGTGTCAGAATAAGGAAGGCTGGGAGGAATGTTTTTTTCCTTAAAAACGACAGAATATTTGAAAAGGTTGGCTGTAAACTTTTTAAAAAACTTTTGTTGTTATAAAGCCAAATTCAGGTTTATCTTAAATCAATCAGGGGCAGATATTTAGTAAACAAAAAAAAAAAAAAAGAAAAGGCAAAAAGGAAGTTGCAAATACTTATCTGTAAACAATGTGATTTAATGCAAGACCGTGTATTGATTTTGTTTCTTTGGTTTTCTTCTTGACAAGCATTTGTCAACACAGATTTGTATTAGTTCCCAGGTTTGTTTATTAAAGACACATCATTCTTTCCCTGAACTAGAAACAATTCTCTTGCAGCAGGAGTACAACATCAAAGAGGGAACCTAAAACAAGATGCCAAACATGACAAGAAAGAAAAGGAGCTCTCTATGTGGAATGTACCACCACTGAACTTAATTTTTTCTTATCCTCAGATAACAAGAATTTTAATTTTTTATTGGCAGAAAAGGTTTGCTATTTCTTATTTAGTGGAGTCTGCATTTTATTTTTCTCATGGGAGGAAGGTAATAAACAGATAATTCTTAACGAAACATCCTACAGAATTGGTCCTGCAATTCAGACTTTCTTGATTTAAATGTTCTGGCTCAAAGCATATCTATTTTGAGTCCAGTTTCCATATGAAGCTTAATTAAAGGTACCTGTGAATCATATTGCATTGGGAGGTCATTAATATATGTATTCCGTACTGCATCCCAAACAAGTTTGACAAGTTTACATCATTTATCTGCCAAGAGCATTAGCATAACTTTGAAAGAATCTCATCCATAGATGCCCTAAAAGAGGATTGTCTCTTCTTTTAAATCATTTCAAAGCGAAAAGTATCCAGTTCAGCTGGGATCCAGAGTATGTGTGCTTTCTGGTAGAGGGCAAGAGGAGACCCAAGAGGTGTTCAGCTCTGGAGACAGATGTGTGAGTCTGGGCTATAAACCAGCTGGTGCCAAAGGTCATCCCAGAGGGTGCCAGATTTTTTAGGCTGGGGAACCAGCCCAAACAGAATGTGATACTAGTTTTTTCATTCCCTCTCCTAGTGCTGGTTGAAAATCTCTGCAGCTCCTTCACTGAACACACCTAGGGTCTGCTAAGGTTCATGGAAGTACTTGGATCTCTTGAAACTATAGAGTCATTCATCTTCATTTCTGTGTATATCATGCAGTATCTCGAAAGTCTTTGGGTATGGTCAATGTAGTCCATACTACTAACACACCTCATCTTTGCTACATGAGGTGTTACTTTTGCACTTTTTGATACTAATCTGTATCTTTTGTTCTGTTTTCATTTAAAACAAAGGCCTTTCTGCATGATAGCATCTGTTTCACGCACTTTGAATCTGAAAATGATACAGAAATGCTTTGCCATTAAGATCTCATCATCTCTCAGGAGCCATTAGACAAGAACATACAAGTGACTATGCTGGGTCATGTCAGAGGCTTATTTGTCCACTATCCCATCTTCATCTTTGGCCAGAAAAAAAGCACAGAAACATGTCAAGTGCTGATACTTCCACCAAACTGCTCACAGCCTTTAACAATTTGTCATTTAAAAACCTCTTGAGCCAAGGGTCACATCTTTATATTTAACAGACATCAATGGACATTAATTCCATAAATGTATCCCCTCACTGTGTCACTATTTAAATTTGAGCATCCACAGCTATGTCCTAACTACACACTGTGTTGAGAAAAGCCTTTTTTGTCTATTCTGAAAGTGTTTTTAAAGACCGTCCTGCTGATGGAGGAGAAAGGTTTTGAGAATAACAACAAGAATCATGCAAAAGGGAGCCTGATAGCAATCTCCAAGTGAGGATCTGCAATTGCCTGTGCATTAAAGAGCTGCACAAATGCTAAATCTCTACTTTTGTCAAAATCTCTAATTTGGGGAAGGATCCCATACATCCAGATCAAAGCATTTTGAAACATAAGGCAGTTTCTCCCTCCAAACATTCTTTTTAATAAGTATCAAATGATGACATCTATAACAAGCTAGGAATTTAAGAGTTTTCAAGCTATCTTCACATCACCAGTACTGGTGTGGTCAGGGCAGAGGCTGATAGAGTCAGTAACTGTTTAAATCTGCTGTTTGGATTAGCCTTATAAACCTGTTCAGGTCAAATGGAGACAGTTTTTATTAAAGCCAAAAGTTCCTCTAGCTGTACTGAGGAAGGAGTCTCCTGTATTTAAGACAATATCGTTCAGCACTCTGCATGGAATAATTAGCAGCTAATGTTCCCAGAGGAACTGAGAATAAAATGAATGAGTAATTTTTGATGCAGAATTGACAGCACAGTATCAATGACTTCAACTGTGCTATATGGAAGCCTACTGTCTCCTAAGGGTAGTACTTGTTGATTCATAAGCCAAATTACTGGAAGCAGAACAAAGGTTAACATAAGAACCTCCTGGGTAAACTGGTCTGAATACATAAGAAACTGTCTCCAAGAACAATACTTACTGTACGTACTAAGGAGTCCTTCATATTGCACAAGCAATCCAACAGTATGAAGCTGTTGTAAAAATCCTTGATCATGCAAACCTGTGTGCAGTTTGATTATAAACCCACAGACCAATCCAGCAAGCTATAAAGACAGTGAAACCATATGAAATTAACAGATGTACTGCTATAACACAGTTGAAATAAGGCTTGCTATCATTATGAGCAACAGAAATAATATTTAGATATTTGCAGAAAACAGCATAGATATTTCTGTTCAGTGACTACATACATAATTTCATTTTAATATATTACTGAGGCATTTTTTTTGGTGTAAAAAGCAGTGAAATACTCCCTTATTTTACATTAGATAAGCTTCATTTATTTGTGGGGTTATGTGCTGTTTACACTGACAGAAGCAAGACTAGAATGTCCGCTGGCAGGCTGTAAACACATAAGGCTGTGAATTATGATGGATTTGAAAGCAGCCAGACACCTAATGCAACTGAATCTCCTTGGCAGTTGCACTCTAACTCTTTAATTATGTTAGGAAAAACATATAACTTAAGGGAGAAATTAGGTGAATCATTCAGAGAAAAATCTGTCTGGAAAACATGATCTACGGAAGATCAAAAGTTATTAAAAGAAGACAAGTCTGAGAAGAAACATACTAATAGTCTTCAAACACATAAAATACTGCTACAGTCTGATAACAGATAATCTGTTCTTCATTTCCAAGGTGACTGAAGGAAAAAAATACCTAACTTGAACAGCAGCACACTAGGTATTATATTCCTGGCTATATAATATTCCAGGCTAGACATGAGAACTTCACCTACAGGTGAAGATACTGGCATATAATCTAGAAAAACTAAAAATAACTTTATGGATCCTTCTTTGTGAAGAAAAGGGGAACAGGTAACCTTTTCTGGTCCATTGCACACCTTCTTCTCTAACTCAGTGATATAGTTACTATGGATTTCCATCTACTATTATTTTCCCTATCACATTATAACATATTTAAGTGGATGTAAAAGCAAATATAGGAAAAAAATGTTGTGTTAAACTGAGAAGAGGAAAAAAAAAACCAACGAGAAAAAGCATATCACAAACACTGGCATGAGTAAAATGCTTAATTATAGCAACAGTAGGAGATAAGTGACACAAGACAACCTACTGCTTGACTAAAGACAATGTCTCTTCTTAGGGTCAGCATCAAACACTGTGGCAAACCACAGGCAAGTTCCTGGAGCAGAACAAACGCCATCGATTGCTTCGCCCTGGTCACCACTTCTCCCATGCAGTCCTTCAGTGTAATCACCAGAGGATATAGCTGCTCATACCAGTCACCTAGAACAAGATAAAACATTCGTTCCAGAACAGAAAGCTTGCAATTAAAACGATTTTCAGAATGAAAAGAGGGCTGCAGTGGCTGCATAGATTGTCCTACATTTTAAAACAACTCTGCAGCTCTATCCTAACTGCTGCAATACAGCAAAGGACACCAGGGAACATGCTTGGAGGTAGAAATCCAGCGTGCCACCAAGACTGAGGCTAAATCCTTGGCCTGAATCCAACTATATCCTGAAACAATGACTTTTTAAGAGACCTAACCTCTCTGTAAAACTTGCATTAAAGTGTCATAAACAGAGCATACAGGGATACACATGAAAACACATTTAGCACAAGATGAATACAGTGGAGATGAAGATTTCCTGTTGTTTCCAGCACTAACAACTTGTTATCTAAACAAACGAAGTACCACCAAAAAACACATGTAAGAGCCTATAATTAAGAAAAAGTGAGTGCCAGAAAGCAAAACAAGAATAAATAGATATCTGGAAGGGTATTATCTGTTTGATATATGGGCTGGAAAAAATACTAACCTTCAGGTCACACTCTTTTTCTTTTTAGCCTCTCTTTATATTGTTCTCTTTAAATATTTAGATATCCTGAAATCTTTTTTTTAGGTACTTCAAGTGGAGAGATTTAGGACTTTTGTCATACTTTTTGCTCTATTAAAATACATGCTAGGAATATCAGAAAACACAAGCCAGTGAAAAATGCTTGAAAAACAGGACTCCTTAACATATTACAAATGAAATGAAGTGATATCTAGGAACGGAGGAAAATCAGAACAGCTTACTCCAACTTGCCTAATTCCCAAGCTGTTCTGAATTTTCCAGGACTTAATAAAACCATACCTGCATGGTAGTTGCACATAGGTTTGCCTACCTCTCCAAGCTGATCAAGTAATAATAAAAATCCACCCTCCTTCAGAATCTGCATCTCAGTTTCATTGTTACAGTTTAAAATAAAAACCAACACTGCAGAAGAATCTATATAAAAACAGAGTGTAACTGACTTAACACAGTCCATCGCTTACTCATATTTTCTGTAGATTAGTGTAATTAAGAACCAATGATAATTAAAATCTGTTCCATTTAAATTGTAATTAGATGGAAGATAACAGTACGTTGTTTCAGGTAACATTCTGAGTCAGGCCAATGAAATACTCATTAGTTCTGGAGAAGTTCTTTAGGCAGGAAGACATAGCTGCCTGTTGCAAAGACAATTTGGCTATGCTCCAGAAAAGTAGCTAAATTAATACAACTGTAGCCAAGAAGACTGGATAGAACTTTGAAAGCCAGGAGAAACTGGGAAAAAATAAAATAAAATAAAATAAAATAAAATAAAATAAAATAAAATAAAATAAATAAAATAAAATAATAAAATAAAAAAAAATAAAAAGAAAAGGGTGCAGGAATGAGGAAACAGGAGCAAGGACAGAGCAGTCAGAGAACAACTCGAGTTCCTTTACAAAAAATGTCTTTGTGATCAGGCATCATGCATTCTAACACAGTCATACGTATTTAAATGCGAGTAATACAGACTGAAGAACCATTCCCTGGAAAACAGCAGTTATGAAGTTAGAGCCATCACGAACAAACCAGAACAGAAGCCATCCCCCGTTTCATGCTCCAGCAAAAAGAGGTGATCTTATACATGCCATTGACTAAGGCAGCACTTATACGCCATGTGCCAAGATCTCGTGTGCACATTTTAAGGAGACTGCTGAAAAAAACCTGATTGCTGGCAAGACTTAGAGTAGTTTAATCTCTTTAAGCCTATCAAAAAGGCTGAGCAGCAACTTGATGTCCCATCTTCATGAGGAGAAAATAACAAGTACTAACAAGGATGTTTATGCTAGGGAATAAAAGTGAAAGAACAACCAAAAACCAGAGGCTGCTGTGAGACACAGTCAATTTTAGAAATAAGGTAAACCACAAGATGTGACATACTGGAAGTCAGACTAGACAGATCAGACAATTTAAACTCTCCTTTTGGGTCTTAAATTATAGCAATTTATTAAATTAATAAAAAAATAAATTCCAAGGAAAGCAACTGCAGCAGAACAAGATCAAAAGATGCAACACCTACTGAACCCATCAACAGGGCTGTATGTGATTAAAATAGAATTTCTTTTCTGCTTCCAACTTGAGCAAATAATGAAAAAGATCATACCTGGCTACTTTAAAGCAAATCTCAAGGTGTTGCTAAATAGACATCTGTTCTATTTTCATGGGAAAGCAGAGCTGGATATAGACATAGCCAAGGATCTCGCAAGTACACTGACAGCCAGGGCAAGAGAGAAAAAGCTGAATTTCTTGAACTAGCCACACGTTGTGAACCTGCTATTACAATTTCAGATTATGTGGGTAGGGCTAAAAAGCTTTACTGACACTTTTTCATAAAAGAGGGGGTCACATACTGGTCACATAATACTTAGCTCTGACTTTACTGAGCTGCCAAACTTAACCAGTCAATCCACACTGTATTTCTGCTTCTTTATGAACATAACTTTGTACTTGCCCTTACTGAGCTGCATCCTAATATTTCACTGTTCCACTTCATCAAGATCCATTCTAATCCTGCTCCCATGGTGCTTAAAGCCTCTCCCAGTTTTAAGCATCTGCAAATTTTATAAGCATCATTCATATTTCATATGCTAAGTCAGTAATAAAAATATTGAATAATACTGGACCCAGAACAAATATAAGTGGATTCTACCTCATGCAGCCCTCCAGGTTGGCAGGAAACAACTGATAACCACCTTCTACTATTATTTTCCAAATTATTTTGCCATTTTTAAGGACCATGTAAGCCTACACCCCTCTACTTCCTTTGTAGCAACCTTCCTTAGTGCTGTGAAGTTAGTTTTACAGGCCTTTCAGGGCCGAGAACCTGAATAATAAACATTGAAGTTGTGAGCTGAGAGCCTTTCTGTGCCTCACAACACTGCACCTTGGAAATTTGACATCTTGTGATCTACCAGGACTAAATTAAAACTTTTACATCTGGCAAAGACTGTATTGAATAATAAGAGAGGTGAATTTTCATTTCTTCCCCACTTATATAAAGTACTCATTTCTAACCTTCGAGTATTCTGAGATACTGTACTTTAAAGTTGTCAGTGCTCTAAGATTGCCCTGAACCCCAGACCAATAAATTTTGGGGGCAAATTCCTCATTTGTAGGTAGGAAGAAAACATTTTTATTTTTTTTTTTTTAGCAGGTTATTATCTGAAAAAAATGATGGTTGTCTGCAGTCAGCAGATGGGTTTGGAAGGTTAGAAGTAGTCTTGGCAAAGATGGATTAGTGAGCAGAGTGCAGGTGAGGCAGTCAGAGGTGCTGGAGAAATGCAATTTATCACTTGTTTTTGGAGTTTAGTACATGTATGTCACTGCAGCATATATGGTGTGTGTAATTATTTTATATGAAGGATAATACTGGTTTTAGCCTCGCTGTACAGGGAAGTGGTTTCTTTACCAGTAAGATGAAATTGCAGAGGAATTGTAACGATTTTTAACTGGAAACTGTTTCTGGAAATCTTTGACCAAGCAGATCTCTGTGCTTTATTAAAAGTCTTTTATTTGCTATTTTGTGTATTTGCAAAACAGAATCTTTATATTGAGGTTTGGGTTTCATTCTGGGTTTGAGTTATATATTCCAAACAAATTTAGTTAATTCTTTAACCACATCTTCTAACAACTCCTTGCTTACTTCCTTGTTCTAGTGCCCTGCAACTACATGTACTTCCATTTTAGCTACTACATTAGCCAGATTCATGTTGGGCCATCCTGTCTTCTAGAAACTGCAAGCTCTTATACCAGGTTATGTTGAATGTTACTTACTCCGAAAGAAATATAATTTTAAATTTCAATGTCCTCAGGGAAACTATTTGCCACTGTAAGCAAGAGCAGCAGAGTTAAGCTCATAGGGTTTGCTAGAAATAAGGATTTTATTTTTTTTTCCCTTTAGTTTAAATGATACCTTCATAGCTGAGATACCTGTTGGGTATCAAGGAAGGTGCTAAGAGCATCGGATGATCTTTCTGCTCTTTTTGAATAAAATAATAATAATTGAGAACTCTTCTGCAAGGCTGGCTCTGCCGCTTCTTTGTACTTTGCTGTAGTAAGTGGTCTGTGGGAAAAAATAGATGCCTGGCACCAGAAGAGATCTTGGTGTAGTAAGAGCAGAAGTTATCAGTGAGGCAGTGTTAATGAGAGCACATCTGCTTTTCAAAAGCATCAATAAATTATTCAAAATATTAAAATGCTTCCTGTTCATTTTTACCTATAGCAAAACAGCACAGTGTTTTGTTGCA
>JAVHNF010044994.1:26155-44134 GCA_034783455.1 Micropsitta finschii
TTTCATGTTGCTGATCTTTCGGATAGCAACCCATAGGTCAGTGATTAAATGCAATCAGTGATACTATATGCACACAGGTCAGTATGTCAGACCTGTGTCTGAGTACCATGTCAGTAGTTGAGCATAACTTATTGGAAACATCGTTTTATCTGTTCTTTGTAGCTTCAACTATGTTAAGTAGTCAGCCATAAATGTAAAGCAGAAAAAGCTCCAACTGAAGTGTGCCCACCTTTTCTTGTATTATACATGATAACATGCTTTGCTCTTTCCTGCAGGGAAGTTCTAGGATGGCAGAAGCAGCTGGCTAGAGGAGAAGAGAATATCTACCCAGAGGCAATCTGCAACTCTCAAGTTAAATATTTTTCCTTCAACAGTAACGCTTTACTATTGCTTACATGTAGTGCACAATCCATACCACTGTCAGTTACTACGGGATGAATTATTTGCACTTGACATCAAAGAAGAGAGGTACAACACAGTCTTGCTATCCAGAAGGAGGCTTTTTGGAAAACGCCAGTCACTCAATGAAATGGCATCCTGCACAGTTAAGAAATCGAGAGTTATGCCTTACAGATAAATTTGTATGCGAGGGAAGGGGGTAGACCTCATCTACTGCCTTGAATTCACTTTTGTGATGGTTTGTAAGGTAATGCAGTCATTGGAAGTGGATGGAACAGGGTTAGCTTAAAGGATTGCTTGACGCCACTGGTTTAGATTTCAGGCAAAACTAAGATTGAGAGCTTAATAATTGTGTGGGAAAACCAAAACAAGAAAGAAGGATACAGTATTGTGCATACAAAGCAATGTATATCAAAGCTTTTCCCTTTATAGTTCATTTTCAGAGTAGATTAAGCATTTTGTCATACTTCATATGCATTTATTCTTTCTCTTTTCACCATTCTAATAACAATTTGATCGTTACAACTACCATTATTCATTACCTAGATTGACAGAAAGAACTGAAAAATCATGGAAGTCTAATCTATCAAATTTAGAGAAAAACAAAATTTCTCTAATATTGATGCTGTCTTAAGTTCAACAATAACTGACTCAGTTTAACTCAGAAAATACTTCAGGATACGCTTTATTCAAGCAGGTAATCTCACTAATTCAGCAGAAAAAAAATAGATAAACTGTGAACTAATGTGCTTATATGTTTCAAGAGATGAGAACCAAGCACCTGGCAGAAAGAAGTCAAAAATCAATAATGAAATACAGTAAAGCTATTGTCTCTGCAGAGAAGCTAAATGGCAGCACTAAACTAAAATACAGCTTGCACAAAAATGCTACTTTTCCAATGTAAAATTTCTCCCTTCTATCAAATTTATTGTGATATTTATCTGTTTCAAGAGCTGAAAACAAACATTTTGGGTTTCATTTCAAGGAAAGAACCACCATTCTGGCCCATCGGGTTATTGAGAAAACATGAAAAAGTTAATTCAAGGCTCTAAACCCAGCAGACAAATAAAAGAATAAGTTATTTATTGTTTAAATCTCATGATTACTTGATGCATGGGGTTGGAGATAATTGTCTTTCTCTAGAAGAAATTTATTCTTCATCCCTTATTTGTGGTATGGATAAAAATCACAGTTCAGGTGCAAGTTCCGTAGCTCATGCAAGTTATTAATAATTTACAATAGCAATTAATATGCTGGCACCCTTTACATTCATGAGAATACATTAATGAACTGAAAGTATGAGCCTGAACTGAATAAAGACAGCTTGAGTTCAGGGCACATGTAACAAAGCAGCAGATCCATTACGAACACATCCACCAAAATAATTAATTTACAAAATCTCAGCCATATAAATAATAAAAATCTTCAGTGGATATGCTAAATCTGTTAAAATCTAAAAGCCATGTGTAATTTTCAATGCAATCTCAGACATCCTCTAAGAACAGGGTCTAAGGGAAAACAGCTCTTTTTTTGCTGCAAGTTAATTCATGTGCATTTAAACTATTTATACTCAGCCCTTGAAAAAACAAGAAAATGATTTTCCCTCATAATAATGTATGCTACTCGAGGCTCCTTAACTCTGCCTAATTGGCAAAAAACCTTTAGAAGGCCCAAAGACTATTTCCCTGTCTGCGCAAAAAGATATTCTGGCTGTTACATGCACAACCAAGGAGCAACAGAGAAGCACACTCTAGTTGGGAAAATTCTTTCGAGCTATTTTTAAATCTGTACTGAATCAGAAAAACAGTTTTTCACAGTTTTGCACCCTTTTCCCCTCCCCCTCCCAACAGTACGTGACAAGAACATTTAAAGCTTGTATCTGTTTATGCTGATTTATAAGGTTTTAGGACTGAATAGCAGCTAAGACTTTATGACTACTTACCCACTCCTCTTCATCGTATTCAGAATGATGGGGTATAGAGTCCTGTCTTTTAATCTGAGAAGGATGATCCTGATGCTGTAAATCACCCCCCTCTTCTGTAATGTTTCTAGGCATAGCTGGTTTCTTGAGGACACAGCCAGGCCGAGCTGTGTATAGTGCTAAGAGAGCACTTCTGACCAGCTGATCCTTAAATGCATGCACGAATAACTCTGTCTGGAAAAAAAAGATATGTATGAATGAAGAGGTTAGACCTAGGAAGGCAGTACTGCAACATAACTATTATAGGACTGAATTACCCTTAGGCAGAGTGGATACTGGTTTCAAGCAGGCCTGAGAGGTAGAAAACAAAGTAAAGATACGGTGAGGAATGATTCAAGGGGTATAGGGATATCATCACATTCTACAATCCCACTGCTCTAAGGATTAAGATAAAAGTACATTATCTGTCATAGAGATGATTATCTTTGCACACAATCCTATTCCATTTGAGCTCGAGAATTTGTCTGCAAGGATGAACCTTTACAAGGATCAGTTCCAAGAGTAACCAGCCACGGCTCAATAATTTCTGACCAAGTGTCACATAAAATGTGATTAACAAATTTAATAAAAACACACCACTCTACACTGCTGAGACTGGAGCACCTGCAAAAGCAGAGTTTCCAGAGAGAAATTTTGGTTCCTGTTGGTATCAACCCACATATTGGGGCAGGTGAAAACACCTGATTTCTAGCTTTAGTTTAATTATTTTCAAAGACAGGAAACCTTGAAGCAGTTTTTCTAGGCTCTCTGAAGATGTCATTCAATCACTACATCATTTTTCTAAATCCTTCTTGTTGACTGTGACAGCTGAAAGTTCACTGTATTTTTAAAAACCTTCAACCTCTCTGCAGTATTTATCTCCTTTCCAGCCCAACAAGGAAAGGAAAATGCTTTCTCCATTTGGCCTTTAGCATCTCTAGACCCTCCCCATGTAAAAGCATTTGCTGTTGCCACCATTCTGCAAGGCATGCCTTTTTTGCTAGTAGTTGCTGCCCTACTGCATGCCTCTAATCCTCTTGAAGTTTTCTTACTTTCCTGCCTCTATACCCCCCAAAAGTTCACTGACATTTAGACCACAATGCTCTAAATAATTGATGGTTTTCTTAAATCTCTGTCTGCTGGTTTAGGTACCTGCTTGAAAAGTTTCTGCTTCTTTAATATTTTTTTCTTTCTTTTTCAGTACTATAGGACAATTTCAGTTTTCTACATTTCCAGCCTCCAAATGGTGCATGCTCAGAGAATTCATAGTCTCTGGGGAATACTGCTAGCAAACCCTACCAATCCTCTATAAAGAAGAAGCAAAGTGAGACTTGTGGAGTTGCATGGTAGCAGAGATTATCTTTAAGACTCTTCTGCAGTATTGTATTGGGAGAGTCTAAACTACTTTGCTTGTCTGTCCCTAGAAATGACAACATCATGGCTTTACTTAGGTTTTATGCCTCCTCTTCCGCTTGAAGTCTGCTTGAGATCGTTTCACATCTCTGCATCAGGCATGGTAGACTAGAAAGAGCTTTACCTTTCAGAAATGTTTTGTATTGGACAATTTGAAGTAAGGAATGCCTACTATGACTGCAATATATATTAGCTAGCTACCTAAAAAGTCAAAGCAATTTATATTAATGTAAGTATTTTATAGAAAAAGTTCATTTTAAGAAGCAAACTGGCATGGAAGCAAACCTCCATTTTTCCATATAGAGATGAAAACGCTTCCCATTCCGGGATTCCATTGGTTTAACAACAATCTACATTTCAGCTGCATTTTCTTACAGCTCAGTACTGCTACATTTGCAGAACATCACTATTTATAAAGCTGTATTGCAATCACAAAACAAGTCTATGCAAAGAAATGAAAACTTTGCAATTTCTTTTAGATACTCAACCAAAAAAATATTTCTGCAAACAAAGACAGGCATAGCTGGAAAATGAACTTATCAAGCCTTCTGCAGGCTGCAAATGCTGATACGTTTGTCAACAGCTAAAGGCTTTCTTAATCAATTAACAGAAAACGTTGATAAAAGGTTAGTCTCAGGAAAGCACTACAGCAAATTGCAAATCGTACGTGGAGAAGTAAAACCATGCTTACTATGAGAAAATAAGCTCAATTTGAGAAGCAGCAGTGGAATTATTTGATTTTCCACTTCCAAGCCATGCACCCAGTCTTTCCATTTCTAACATAAATACTTAACTGTAATTCACCTTACTGATAGCTCAAATATACTCCCTGCTACCTAATGTTTTTAGAAAGAATTATTCTTTAGATCAAGCTTAACGTTATCTTAAAATAGTGTTATCCTTTTTAATATTTTTGAGGAATTTAGGCACCAGAAAAATAATTCTTACATTTTCCTCAAATAGCAGTTTCAATCCTAAATTTCTAGCAAGTTAAAATGTATGTGAACATTTCTATTTTACATATAAAATAGTATACAAAAGGTGGGAGAGCAGAAGTGCTTCATATGCTTAAGAATATAGGTAGGCTTCACATAATTCTATTCAGAACAGCATACCAACCTATCTTAAATACAAGCAGGGAGACTTTGTTAGTCTTAATTCTCCCATACTGGACCAGATTATATAGATAGGCTATTTTAGAGTATTGAGATGATGCTTTGTATTACTTATGAGGGACTCAACTGCAGCACTGTGTGGTTTCACTCAGTCTGGGTTTTTGAAACTTCATATTGGCTTTCTCTGAAGCTGTTTCTTGGTCTTTCTTTCCCAAATGAAAGACCTCCTTTTTTTTTTTACAGGCAGTTGTGCCTCTACACTAGTTTCCTCAGCAACGGTCCCACTCTTTTTCTCAATTATTTGCTTTCTCCTCAGAGTAAATTTGGGAATAGCCAGGGAAGCACGTATTCAGACGTTCATGCAGCAGCTGTTCAGACGACTGGATTCATCTCTTCCAAGCAAAAGGTCGAGGATAGATAGAAACTATGGGCTGTAGGTGGAATATGTCAGGTGAGACTCGTGCTTCTACATCTGGGAACCTGTGCTCACGTACTAACCAGCAATTTAATCCTGGTCCTGAAGAGTTGATACAGACATATATAACTAAATGACAAACTATACATTTAAAATATCTGTGACTTCTCCAAACTCAATGGATTGTCCTTTTTGACCCTTTTCTGTGGCCAGACTCTCCAAAAGGCCATGGCTCAAAGTCAGTCAGTATCACAGCTGCCTGCAGCCACTCTATAGTCATTCAGCCCTCCAGCCCAGGCAGGCAAAGGTGGGAAGGGCAAAGCCAGTGGCTATAGCCACAACAAATTCCTCAGCAACTGGGTCTTGGATCTTCAGAACGAACACTCTGTTTCATTTGCTTTACTTTTGCATGCATATTTCTTTGAACTAAGCACTAACAGAGTGGCTCCACTTTTTCTACATGCAGCTAAGAATGGCCTCCTTTGGTATGACAATGGAAAGGTATGCTATAATTACCACAACACCCACCCCGGACTCTTCCTTAATCTACAGGCCAAATTCTACTTTCCTACATTGCTCTTGACACTCAGTGACTCCAATATTCTCAGAGTTACTGTGGATTTACACATCTGTAACTGAGAGCAATGTTTATCTTCCCCTTGGCTCCAATGCAATGCCTTCACAGTATGTGACTGAGTTCAATATTCAGATTTGAAACTCTCCCACTGAAAGATGTACTGCTGGGATAATAGTGCTCAAAAGACCACAGGGGTTGCTACTTCTCAATAGCTGAAGATATATTGAAATGATTATTGATAGTGTTATTAAGCCATATTGAGATCACGTTACAGAAGGTATGGCCCATGAAGCAATGGGAAACTTTTTTCCAACCCCTCTGGTCAGAGCTATAGTGCTTAATATTTTTGTAAGATAACATATGCTTAAAAGTACTCAGATTTCAGCTAATCTCCAGGATCATTCTGTGAGACAGGTGGAAAATGTTATCTTCCTTAATTTAGAGCTAAAGAAGCTAAGATGAGGAAAAGCCTACAGCTACAGCAGAATATAATACAAAAAAGAGAATTAAAATTTGAGACCTCCTGGTGCCAGCTTCTTCCAGATTGTATCACCATTTCTGATCATGGTATAATTCTAAACATTAGCTCAAACCTGGTTTGAGCTACCTCCCACAAGCTCAAATTTGAAGCATGAAAGAAAGAGAAATAAAATAAGCATTTATCATGCTGCAAAATTATTTACAATAATCTATTTTTTTATAAACCCCAGTGTGTGGCCACTAGAGGATAACAGACACACATGAAATTAATTATACGTTTAAATAAAGACAACCTTTATAGGTTTGATTAATTTTCTACACAGAAAATGCTAAATAATATTCTTTTTCTAATAGCAACATTCTGAAGCTTATTTTAGCAGAGCCTATTTAACATTTGCTGATGCTGTGAGAGTCAATTTATGCAGGAAAAAAACTCCAGTAGTTAGCGAGTTGGTTACTCCATTTTCCATTGCAGTGAAGATTTGAATCTTACTTTTTCTGAAAGCATCTTTAAAGAATTCTTCAAGCTGTCTGGAGAATGCTGGCTTGCAGAATTAAGCAGCAGGTCTGCATGGCTTGATATGAGAGGTTGTAGATGATTGATGTTGCTGAGAACTTCTTTTGCCTTGGCTGTGTTTTCAGGTGAATAGTAAATACACTGGTATCCAGTACTGTAATAACAGAGAAGGGGTCACAAAACATAAAAGTCATTTCTGTTATTAATAGCAATGCTTAATGTCCTACAAATTTTACCTGGTTTTGCAAACGATGATAGATACCTAAACTTCACTGATATCATTGAAATGCTCCTTATTTAAGGCTAATACCAGCTCCTTGCTTGAACAGTAGAGGACACCAGACTACCCACTACCAAATTCTTCAAGCAGTACTGTTCAACTTAATCATCCCTGTGAGTGATGGATTTTAACACAAGAAAAACAGGTTTTTATTTATTTATTTTAAAAAATGTAATTCTGGAGAAATGAAACATTTGACCAAGTCACTTAATAATCACAAAGGTCATAAGGCTCCTGATTTTTCCAACTTGACTCCCCACCACATTATTACCTACCACATTAAGTCTTTCAAAATGAGCCATTAATGTTTAAGTGAGCAGTGGCCCACACTGATGAGCATCAGTGATGTCCAGGAATTGGTAATAACCAGCGTTATCTCAAATAAAAAGCATGTGTCTCATTTGCAAGAAAAGACACAGAAATAGGGTATGGGAGTTAATTACTACAAAACCACACAAATGAACACTGCAAACTTTCTACTTTTATCTGTTTGCAAACTACTGCAATTCTTTTGCATTCCTACCCCTTGGTTGTTCTTTTTCTCCAACACTTCCTAATTATGCAATATACTTTTTATAACATTACTCCGAAATACCATTTTAGACAGCTTGCACACACCTGTATTCTTTGATGTAGTATACATCTCCCCAGCTAAAACTCTTGTATCTAATATGTCCATTTATAAAGCCCTGCTGCAGCCTTTTGGAGAAACTAACCAAAACCTTCTGCAGCTTCCGGTTAACCTATAATGTTAACAAGGAAAAACTGTAACCAAGCAACTCCTAGAACAGTACTAACGCCAGAGCAACATACACGCTAGTCCCCAGTTGGTTCTGTAAGCCTATCCCTTGTTTTCTCTCGGGTCCTTTTACCATACATCCTTCAGACACTTCTGCCCTCTCCCCACCATTTTAATTTCCTTCTTAATTTCACATATTAAGACCTGAAATCTGTGCAAGCCTTTGAACAATATGCGCTGTTTTTTATTTCAGTCTTTTCCCACATCTCTTCACTCCCCCATCAGAAATTAATTTGAAATTAAATTTAATTTGATAAAGGACATATGCAATGCACACTTAGAAGTCCAAACGAAGCCACTTCCTTACAACTTAAAAGGCTGAAGTCTTCCGCCAAATAAGGATAGATGCAAGCAGTCTTAAAATTAAGCCTCTTGCTTAGATACTTTGTTAAGTTGCAGTCACAAATTCCAAAATACCCTAACCTACTTCTCCCATCTTTCAATGATGTCTCTATTTTTAGATACAATTCTTTGTGGAGGTAGTCGGGATGAAGGGCATCTGAGTCAGCAAAGCTTTGTCACAATCAGTCATGCTACCAGCCACATCAAAATCCCTATGCGTCTCCAATTTGCAGTCCACTACATGAATTGCTGTACTGCTGAGTGCAGAGGCCAGAACTGCAAATATTTCAACAAAATTAATAGTACAAACTATCACTCCTACTGATTTTTGGGGAAAAAAAAATAAAAAGAAATAAAATATCATCCCTGTCCCTCTGGGAAATGAGGAATCGGCCACAGGATTGCCTTCAAGGTGCAAACAGTGAAATGAACTTCTGAAGTTAGAGCTCTCTCTAAATTCACCACGGTTCTCCAGCTGTCAGACTCAGTAGAAAGAGCAGGGACAAAGAGTAATATAGTCTATGTTAACTGTAGTGAAGACATAGCCTTAAAAGTCTTGATGCTTCACAGCACTGAGTAATCTTCTCTAATTCCCCTTCAGGCTTTCCCCTCCCATTATCAAACAGCCTTTCTGCAGTTTGAATCTGGCTAACACTGTTATCAAGCTCACCATGCACACACTTCTTTCTGGGATTCCCTTCAGTCTTTAATTCCCAGATCATTTTCACTGATCTCCCACAGCTCTAAGCTTCATCAAATACTGCAACAGAAAAGCTACAGTCAATGCCATAAGAAAAGAAAGAGAGATACTAAACCTGTAGGTAGTTCTCATTCTAATAAAGGCGATCATAGCTTTTAAATAAAGGAAATAATAAACAGAGAATGACTTTTTCTTCAAAATGAAGTGTTCAATCAGGCCTCATTATTTGGCTAATTTTAACATTTCCTGATCCCCAGAAAGCATGATAGGATTCCAAATATTCAGTTTCTTTCAGAATTTGAGGGCAACTTCTCTCCTCCAAGAAAGTACGTAATTATTATTCAGAAACAACATGTTTGGGAGTATCTGAAATTTCTCATAGTTGTGTCTCAACGGTGTTCCATCTAAGACTAGCCTAAGATTTTCTGTGGCCTTGCCATTCATGAAAAGCCATTACTACTTCCAAGTCACTGAAATTAGTTTCTTTATAAATAACTACTTTTACATCTTGCTGCCACATACAGCTGTGGTATATAAGCAACATTACTTAAAAGAAGCAGCTACCAACAGAACATGTAGAGAAACTTTTCACAGGTGTCATAATGGATAAACTAGATGAAGGGAATTACAAGCAAGAAACTTCTACACTGGGCCAAAGGCTACATGAGTAGGTCCAGTGTGGGATGCCAGCAGCACTATGAAAACCTACCTTTGATATGCAAAATGTATTATTAGTCAGGTACCTTTTGAAAAAGTCTATAATAATGTCTTCTGGGTTAAGTTCCAAAGCTCTCACTAAGCATATAAAAAATCATATTTAATCATTTCCACATATTGGCACTATCATTAACTATGTACATATGACTGTCAGTGGTCATTTCATTTTGAAAATTGGTTTAATGACACGGTCATGTAATTTGAATAAAGATTACATTGACTATATCTGCAATTTAAATAAACAGTTTTTTTCCTGAGAATAAATACTGCAATATGCTAAATGTCTAAGTTTTAATGACACTTCAAGTAACTCCACTCCTGCTGTTAACTGAATAATTTGTGTGACTGAGTTAAATTATCACCATCTGGGACTGGGTTAAAATCTTTCAACAATGAACATTTGACCTTGCTTTTCTCAACAGTCAAAACCACAGACAATAATAGCAAGAATCCAGTTAAAGTATACGTAGCAAGAACATGTATACTCAGATAACCTCCAGCTTATGTATATTACCAAAGATACCAATTCAGTGGCTAATTAACGCATCATGTGCATCCTGTCTGAAGAGGGAAGTGAGGCTCAAAAATAAACTGCAACATTAAAACCCCTCCACCTCAGGACAATTTGCTGCTTCAGAAAACAAAACTAAACAGTGTTACCAGTGCTGAGATTTTGATGTTATCAGTGCTGAAGATTTCCCTTGCAAACTTGGAAATTCTGACTTTCAGTACTGAGGAAAATAAAATTATTAGTTCTAGTCTACCCTAAGTCCAAATCTCCACAAATCCTTATCTTGAAGCAACAGCTAAGGCTATATGCACAGCTTCTCTTGCTGCTCTTTTATTTCCTCTTCATTCCTAACTGACCCTTGGAATAACTCTACATCAATGCCTTCAGCTGGTTATGTTGCACACACGTTTCAGTCAAAAGAAAAGTCAAGATGCTCTTCATCAGCCCTCTGGAGACCTAAGTAGAACTGATGCCACAGGGGCATAGGTGAATTTTATAGTGAATATTCCTAGGAAGACTAAGTCCAGGCAGATTGAGTGTCCAGGGAAAGCCTTCCACATTTCTTCAAATTAATTTAAGAGTATCTTTACATTGGTGGGACTCCATGGGGCCATGGAAGAGGAACAGTTTCTTGCTCTCCAAAACATGTGATCCTTTCTAACCTTCACATACAAAGCTCCTCAATTGTTCTTCCCTTGTTTTTTCAGCCCTAGTCCCTTTTCTTTTATACCTGCTTAAGGAAATACTTCAGGCAATTCTGTCCTGAACGTCTAGTGCCTGGAAAATACTGATGAGATTTTTACACCTCAACAAATAGTTTAATCTTTGGCAGTTCCCCAACAAAACTTCCAACAACTCTGATTTATGGCCAATGAAAAAAAATGTTCATCTCCATGAAGTCTGATCTGTCTTTCTCACACACATGTAGGAATACACACACACACACACACAAAACCAGGGGAAAGTGAGCAAAGAATAACATCTCTGTGAACAGTGCAATTCATGACAGGCTGTGGTTTCCCTTTGAGAATAAAGGCTACAACTAGATGAAATGCAATTCATTATTATTTCAACGGCTCTGGGATTTCCTGTGGAACAGGACCATTTCAGGTTCCTCTGAGAATGGAAATGGGTTGAAGGAAGATCTCAGCATTGATAAAATTTCTGGTGACGTGTATCGTAAAGAAACACACCTCACACCTTGACCAAAAGCTAGGAGTATTCAAACAAAAGAGGGTCCTTTTGGGCAGTTTAAACCCAAATTAAATTATTATGGCTTAAAAAAGAAAAAAAAATCAACAGAAAATCCTTTTCAGTGCTATTCCAGCTTTAAGCTTGTGCTAATTTAAAGCAGGGTAATTTCTGAAGAACTTGCTAGAAATGGTCTACAAAACCGTAGTGAATTACAGCACCTAATGCAGCTTGTGGGACACCTACTTTTCTTGATGATGAGTACCACGGCATTACAAATCTTGTAATCATCAGGCTATGTGTTTTGGCTACACCAGAGATTATCTAATTAGATTTTAAATTAGAAAAAAAGTCCTCAAAAGTACCTTGAAAGTGCTTTATGCATATTTTGAGCAACAAGATATGTGTATAACTTACTGTATACAGCATAATGTATACTGCCTTATGCTCCTGCACAACTGAGCTCTAACAATAATTTGCTACACCATCTAGACTGGTGATGATGATGATGATGAAGACTACAAGGCTTTCCATTGCAGGAAGGAGAAGTAACCTATACCAGCAGGCCAACAGAAGACTGAATCTGAACAAGTGACTGACTTTCTCTTTTAGCTAGAAATTAGGAAGGAAAAAAATAAAAAGAATAAACCGATACAACATCATGAAAAAAGATCTAAAATTAATCTGTATTGTTTTATACCCATACAATTCACATTGTGCACTGATTTCACATGATCAAACTTCAATGATTTGGATTTAAATGCGATTATGCCTAAACAAGATTAAAAACAATAAAATCCTTTGTTCTTACTGGTCTTGTGAAGTTCACCGCTAGCCACTAAAGGGACAGACATATTAGAGCCATGACTTATAGACAGGCCTGACATTTGCAGTAGCAAAGCCTTTTATCTATGCTTTTGTTGCAAATCAAAACCAGTACAGACAGTGAATGGGTAATAAAATAATGGACCTGCCTTCAGATTGCATACTGTTAAGTCTTGTTTTTCACCTTCTCCCTATTATTTGAGATCACATTTTTAGAAATATCTTTTTTTTCTTTTCATATGACTTGCTTAGTGGTAACAACTGAGAGAACTGCAAAAATACTGCAATAAATAAATAATATTATATAATACCTTTCCCTCTCTTTTGTCTGCACAAAATATATCTGTAATAGAAAATTTCTATATGTAATAGAAAATATGCCAGCCCTATCTTCAGATACACATTTTCCACATTTCTCTGTTTGATAAACTTTCGTGAAACATATGTTTCAATCTTGTTCTGGTTTGGCAATTGCAAATGCAATTATGCTCTTGCAAAGGGGGATATAACCTTGCTACCAGCTGACAGTTCCTCTTATTTGTTAATGCCACAAGCATAGATTTGAGCAAGGAATATTCTGTGATATGATGACACTGCTGAATATTTCAATAACCTATTCTAATAATCAGCCTGAAGGTCAAAGGCATGCAAGGCATTCTGTTATGTGCTAACAGGATCTCGAAAGCTACCAGGATTGGCTTGAGAAATTATCTCTTCCCACATCTTCCTCTACGTATTCAGCTCAGTTCGCCTAGAGGAAACAGCTGCTAAATCTGCATTTTTTTCTGTTCATTTTATATTCTGACTGATATCTCAAGGTGTCACTTCTTCCTTCAACCAGATCCTCAGAAAAGCTGCTCCCATTGTAAACCAGAAAAGTTAAATTGTAAAAGCTGCCCCTGGAAATGCTCTTCATCCTCAAACTATCCTCATGCAGTTAAACAAACAGGTGCCTATAAAATAAAGTTGTCATTGCCACAATGAAAGAAATTCTCTGTGGTAAGAATGAGACTGATCATTTCTTGTATATATTTAAAGTAGACCAATTCTTCAATATTCAAACAGGTGAGATCATATTCAGAGTTTACTTGCTCCTGTCTTTTGACTCACACAAGATCTTCTAGTTGAGTTTGCTCTGTGCTGCTCTCAAAGTTAGATGAATTTTGGAGGTGCTAAGTGTCCATTTCTTCAGGTCTGGTAAGTGATCCGCTAAAATTGTAGTCCCCTGTTTTCAATGCTCAAAACTAAGTTTGTTAGCCTGATGAAGACTCTTTTTTAGAAAAGAGTCTGAAAGGATACTAACAGTTACCCTAGTTATATCATCCTAAATACAGATTTTTGCTCTTCCATGGGAACAAGGACACATGAAAACTGCACTGTCAGAGTAAAACTCCAATATTCTGTCCTTGAAAGTCACCAAAATACAAGTGCTTCTGAGAGATGCAAATAAGTCTAAGCAGCAAGGCAAATATAAGGTGATGTGTAGGCACTTTGAAATAGGTATGAAATGCTTTGATAAAATCTGCACAAAGCTTTACCCTGTGCTCTTGACCACAATCTATCAACTTGGAGGTCTACATGATTGAGTCAGTAAAAGAAGAGTGAATGAAAATGAGAAGAGGCTGTGCAGCATTACGTATCCTTCGCCATCCTTTTGACATAGAACACTGAACAGGATCCAAAGAAATGAATCTACCCCATCATCTATTCTCCTGTTAAGGGCATCTAAGAAACAAAAGCATTGTCTATCCATTCCTATGAGATACTGCAATATGTTCTCCCAGGAAGAACTCAAGAAAGACTAGGTCTCTTCCCTATAAAGCATTTTCCTTTTCTTCAAGGAACAGAAATCTCAGTTAATGATTTCAAGTGTGCCTCACAGCTATCTTCCATTTTGGGAAATCACATTCTGTCAATATGGATATGCTGCAGGACTGAGCAAGTGAGAAAGTTCATTTTCTGAAAGCAAAACACTGTGAAGCTCTTTGTATCACTTATGACATTATTTTCTTCGTATGAAATGCAATAAAAACCCACTAAATACAACTGCAATTATATTAATCAGATAGTTAAAAAGCAGCTATTTTAAGAAATGCCTTTAGACATTTTCTTCATCATGTACTTCGTATGCCTCCATATCATGGGGATAAGGCTGCCTATCCAGTTAGTTGCTGATAGTAGAATATGTACCTATTGTTAACATGAAGTCCACTCATGGGTCTTGTGTGAACAGTGATGTTCATGTTTCAATAGCAAGCTTTCTCATCAGAGGTTGCAAGTGAAATGAAAGACTTTGGAAGATCTAATAAGGTTTTTATGTCATGCTATGCAAAGAGAAAAACTAATAATGCGTTTTCAAAGCAAATACATCTGCTGGTTTTAGTGATGCCAAGTTCTAGTCAACCTAGAAGTCAACAAGAGATTTTTACAATTTCTGCTCATTCTTTATTATATTGCAACTATGAAACTTTTCGTAGCATTGAAAACAATGGAATTCATTTTCTACAGAGCATCCCGATGCTTAGATTAGCATATATGCAGTACCTTCCTGCATTCCTTTTTGAATGCTGTGCCACTGACTGCATGGGGTTGGCACAGTTAGTTGAAGTATTGAGCAGTCACAACTATGGGTGCTGCCAGTGACAGCTGTGGCTGCTTGAAACTTCTTAACAGCCATAGCAACAAACACAAATACGTCCAATTCTTGGTTAGCAAAATATGCAACTAATGGTACTGCACATGTTGAGTGGTTAACAAAACATTTGAGTACTGCAATAAACTGAAACATTAGTTAGGGTCTTATCTTTGCTTAGTCTCATTTCATCTTTCTGAAAAACAAGGAGTTCCTTATTTACTTCACAGACGTGCTAAAAATACTTTTTGTTCACATATACCCAGGGCTGTCAGAAATGAAGTTACTGTTTATTGAAAAATTGTCTCTAGCCACTTTCCACTTAGCACAAAAATTACCAAAACGCTATCTCATTCTGAACAGCATGTTTTCAAGCACTCATATTCGTCAAGATTCCTGAAATATAGGAAGAAAATGTCACGATTTTGAGTTTGCGTTCAAAAATGGGTCTTGACACTGAAAGTAAACTGTGCTTCAATTTTGCAGCCCATTAAAGCAGGGAAGATAAACAAAATAGGTTATAAATGCATCCTTGTTCAGTCCTACTAGATTTTAATCTTCCATGCGTTCAGCAGGGTAAACCATTTCGTTACTCAAGTGAGCTCGTAACATTTTAATGCAACTTTAATGATATTTTCCTAGCTACTTCTAAAATTACTTACTTTCGTCTTTCTGCCTCAAATTTACTTAGCAGTTTTCGGAGACCACCATTCTTAAATCCTTGGAAATGTGCTGCCGGGGCTCCCACCGTGATGACGTCATACAGAGCATCTGGAACAGGAACAGACAAGCACAGAGATTTGCATGAGCCTATCCTCATGGCATGGCAGCGCTATGGTACCTACTCTACAAGATGTGAGGACAACAGGTCTATATTAGTTCCAAGGAATAATTGTGAACCTGTGTCTCAAGGAGGCACAAAGGCTAATCAATCTTTCCATATAGCCACCTGCACACCTTAGAAAGTTTATCTGATTTATTGCTACATCAAAATTATATGCCACAGCATAGAACAATATTCTAGCTCTGCAGTTTACAAAGCTGCCAAGTAAATTGGCCCTTTGTGTATTTCACTTTATTACTCCTTCCATTATTTAACTTTCAATCGTGTTGAGATGCACAGATTCACGCATTTTAGAGTCAAAAGAGACCATTATGATGGAACTGAAGAGTGTGACTGCTTGAATTACAGCTAATGATTCCGGCATCAAGTTTATATTTTTCTGGCTGAGTAAAGGCATCTTTAAAAACAAACAAACAAACAAACACAATCTGATTCTGATTTAAAGACTTCAAGTGACAATAAATTTGCTACATTCCGAGAGAAGTTGCTCCAAAGATTAATCAGTCAATCAAATCTCCACTTATTTTCTGCTTTGAATTTGTTTAGCTTCCACTTGCAGATATAATTACCTGTTTAATGCTAAATTGAAGAATCCTGTTCTATGACATGCACTTCCTTTTTATATATGCTTATAAACACAGAGTCAGTTGTTTTCAGATGAAAAGTTAACAGAACGGAAAATATACCATACTATTGAAATTCTTGATGAGACAACAAACTGTTATTACTCTTTGTATGTACCTAGTATCTTGTGACATACAGGATGAACTTCTTCTGTATGGTTAAACAACTGGAGGTGGAAACATCATCTTAAAAACAGCCTTTCATTTCGTGCCTGTGATTGATTGTCAATGCAGAGATGAAGATTTAATTACACTCCAAACCACAATAATTATTCCTTCAAGGTTTAAATTTACATTTGCAGAACTTATGTTTGCAGTAAGCAGCACCTGTTTTCTGCTCAAGCTTACTGGAGGTATATAAATACAGGTCAGAATGTCCCATTCTTACGATGTATTTCTAAAGGAAGCGTTAGAGGAATTTTTTCTGTGAACTATTTTATTCATTAAGGAAGCTTTCCATTTAAATTAAAATCTAATCCTTTCCTAAAATAGAACTTTTCTTGTATTTTGATGATAAATATCCCTAGAAGCAAGAACACTGTACAAATGATTCACAGTTAATGAACTATGTTTTATTTCCAGAGCTGAATGTCAAAGCATATTCGCTCAAATGGATTTGCACTCTAATGAATTGGTGACTCTTCAATTTCCACTTAAAAGGAAAAGTGACATAATTTCATTAGCCTAAGGTGAGCATCACGATTCTTAAATAGCCTATTCTTTCAGGTCTTAATAGAGATTAGTCCATACTACATAATTTTGGGCTATTAGAGTTCTATTAGTACTTGACAATTAGTAGTTCTATTCCTTAAAACAAAAATGGTGGCTTGAAACAAAAATAAGATATGAACCCATCAGGGTAACTGAATAATGGATTCTGAATGTTTACAGATTAACTCAAGAAAATACTTAAAAGAGTAAACCCTGGTGCTTTTGCTGCCTCTGCTTTAAAAAGAAATAGTGACCCTGCTTATAGCCAACTTTATGGAGGATTTGCCCACAAGGAAGCTTTAATTCAGCCTATGACATCTTCTCATCATGGTCAAGGATGTTTGCGACACAAACACACCCAGAACAGCTGAGCATCTACCCCATGCAAGCAAACATGGGAGAGTGATAGTGACTAAGAAGAAAATGCCTATGACCCTAGTGACAGTCACAGGGCAGTCTCATTCCCACTGTCCAGAAGACAGTATGCTGGAAAATGCTGCAAAGAATGTCTTTTGATGTGGTCCACTTTCACATCAATGAAGGTTCTTGTAAAGTACATGCAGTGTCAGCATGAGTGCACTGGTACAGGAACCCTCCATTAACTTACAGCCACTGTCCACTTCAAGAACAGATGACTGCTGACGATGCAGTGGAGAGAGACCTTAAAATCCAGCAGAGAGTTGTAGGAGTTGTACCATACTGTCAGCATGCTTCTCCCACAATATTAACTAATAGGTGTTAGATAGACCCCTCAACCCTTCTTCAAATACCAACTTCAGAAATTGAAGGAAGAAAATGCAAAAGATGGGAGTGCAAGGAAACAGCTTTGAGTCAATCATCGTTTCATACCAATTATTCTGACTCAAAAATATCACTCACCTCCTACTGGTACAAGTGAAACACTAACGCCAATTACACACTTGCCCCA
>JAVHNF010044997.1:0-11199 GCA_034783455.1 Micropsitta finschii
ATGGTTTAGTGTGAGGTGTCCCTGCCCATGGCAGGGGGATTGGAGCTAGATGATCTTAAGGTCCTTTCCAACCCTAACTATTCTACGATTCTATTCTATGATTCTAATTATGTTTGTAATTTTCTTGAAGTAGAAGAGAAATTCTCTTCAAGAATGAAAACTGGCAATCTTTGCCTCAGCATAGGCCCACTCTAATGTTTGGTTTGATAACCAGCTGTAAACTAAGTGTTGATATTATTGCAACTATAAGTAATAATTCAAGAAGCAAATTATCCTTAACTAGGAGAAGAAATTAAGTATGGAAGCTTGTTCAGCTTTCTGCCAATAAACACTTTAAGAAGAAACACTTGCAGTGTTTCCAAGGAGCACCCATATGCCATGAGATGGATGCACTCATATAGGGGTAGTAGAGAAACAACAGTCTGAAGAAGATACAGTTTCTTTTAAAACAAAGGCACTCCTGTACTTGTATACAGTCTAGCTCACTCTGTGAGCTGAGCAAACACAAATGATAACAGCTTTTAAAATGATTTATGCATCTAATCCAAAAGTTCTGCATTTTTTGCCATGTCTTCAGGGTAAAGCAGAATCTAATTTGAAACTGAAACATACACTGAGACACTTAAGAAATCCATCTTTAAAGGTTCTAACCTCAGGTATGGAGATTTTCCCTCCAAAACTTTCATCCCTACTTATGAAAGAATGGGGTAATAACAAAGTAGTTTACTACAATTAAGACACCTGATTCTCAGACCTGTGCTACAATCACATCAAACTGCTTCTTTTAGCCATCTCATTTATATACTCAAAATAATGTCAGGTAGTGTAATATTTTATACTCAATATACCCATGAAATAGAGAAGTGCTACTGTTTCACAGATAAGAAAACTATTGAAGACACCAGGACTACCATAGATAAACTCACTCATGAAGCAGGCCAGCAACTATTCTCTGGCACTGTAGCCAAATCAAATGAACCAGCTTGTACATACCCTCTTCCCATAAAAAAAAATCCCACAAAACAACAAACCAACCAACCAAAATTCACAAAAAAACAACCAAACAAAACCAAAACCAAACCCCCCAAAACCAACCAAACAACCCCACAACAAGAGCATCAAGTAAACCCAAACCCAAACCAAGCAGCCCACATTACTTTGGCCATACTTCCATTTGGGAACCATCCCAAACACTTTCTGTGCCTCAGGTAGTACGCGGTAGAATGCTGGCTGCTACTGGCCAAAATCATTCCAGGGTACAAACAATTGAATTGTGTGGACAAATATACATTGTGTGTACCCCACAAGTCAATGCTCTGATCTGGGTTAGCTCACGTACTAGTGAGCCAAAGGTTGCCATCATATTGTCAAACTAGTAGTCACTAAATCACATTTATAGCCAACTAGTCACCTAGACTTCCACTACAGATCAAGACAGGCATCAGTATGAGTGAGTGAAGACGGACGAGCATGTTCAGGAAAGCAATCCATCTCACCGTAAATCCGTCAGTTCCAGAGGGCAGTTTATCTCAGTGTCTCATTCTGTTACCTATAAAAGGAACCTAGACAGCTAATTTAGACAGCTGAACAGACTAAACTTAGTGACATGAATAGCCTCTGAACACACAGGAGATGTATGGCAAAGCAAAGCTGAACTTTGCTGTTTATCCTGCTAATTAGTCTTATTACTGTATTGCATTTCACCCCAATTAGATGCAGGAAACACAATACAAAAACATACACTTGCCTTTCAGTGCGCTCAGTCCCCAGCTGTCTTTTGGTCATATCCAGTTCCAACTCTAGCTGAGCTGCTCTATTTCTGAGCTGAGTAAAATCTCGACTCTGCACAGCACTGTAAAGCCCATACACTTTAATTAGATAGTAACTATAATCTTCCAGGTATGTTAAGAAATACGATTTTCCAAAATTAAAAGGGCAACTGTACCATCCAAATGAGATCAAGAACATTTTTTGAGTGAAATATAACACTACACAGAAAAGTCTGTTAGGGTATAGCTGAGGAATCAGAAGGTTTTTGGTATTTTCTGCTTTTAAGGTAACCAACATACATTGGCCATTTGAAAATGCAGTTAGATATAAACCCATTTCTGTTTGCCTATACAATTGGAAGAATGAAAAAAGAACTCTGCAGTATTCTCCTGGTCATTTACTCACAGTTTATCTTCTGCTGCAGAAAGCTGTTCCTTGAGCAACTGAATTGTAGAGTCTTTTTCTTGCTTTGCTATCTGTGACTGAAGTTCTTTCTCACGACTGGACACAAGCAAAGATTCCAGGTTTTTCACAGCTGCTCTTTCATTTCCCAGTTGTTTTCTCAGCAGCTCTATTTCAGAATAGGATGACTCACACTTGCTCTGCAGCTAAACAAAGATTTAAAAGTTTTAGATGTGTTAGGTAAGATCACTGGATATTAGCATAACCTTTAAAACAAAAAAAAATTATAAATAAAAGAAAAGAGGAAGTCTGGAAACAGTGACCAAAATTTGTCCTCACTCTAAGATGGATAATTAGTGTTATATTTGCCCTCAGTCAAAATCCTGTGTCTGATTTATAAATTTACCTAATGCATATATCTGAATATAAATGCATTTGATACTAATGAGAAAATGGTATGAAATATATGGATCAATGGATTCTGTAGACAGAGTCATTAAAGAATTTTTACATTTTGCTGAGGCAAAGTGCAGGAAATGACACCTGGTATAACAAACCAATATCTGTATTTTGTGTGTGAACCATTTGTGTGTTCAAACAAAGAAGATATGAGAGAACTCAGGTCATAGGCCAAGGGGAGAGGAGAGAATATTTTTCACTTCCCAAAGCAAAACTCAAACTTATTGTGTACTAAACTAAAAGGTTTCTTCAGATGGAAAGATTCAATTTTCTGTCAATCAAAAATCTATCTCTTTTGCCGATAAACAGTTTTGATATTCTACTTTTGTATTTCAGAACACAAGAATACTGAAAACTGTAGACAGCATAAGTTATAGGAAAATAAACAGTATTAGAAACACTGAAAGAATAATATTATTCAGCATCAGGTTTAGTTTCCATTTTTTAATACATATATGCTGCAATCTAGTACTGCAGACTTCTGCATTGGAATACAATGTAAAATAAAAGCCCTATCTGAAGGCTATACATAGCTGATAAAACTCTGCTGATTGAAAGGTATGAAAAAATTAGCAGCTTTACCCATGGTGTTTGGAAAAGGCATAAAGGTTAAAAAAGAATGCTAGAAGTCTGTAAGGAACAAGAAACTCAGCTGGAACAGAAGATGGATGGGACAGTGATAGAATCATACTGGAAGTATCTAAGTAATCTGAGTAAGTATGAACAATTTTTCAGAGTCTATCCAAGCTGAGTTTTTAAAGATTGCCTATCAGACACCAATTCCGTAGGTTTTGTAAAAAACAAGCTCAACAGAAATTGATTTTCAGGGAAAATTAAGGAAATTTATTAAAGAGATATTGATACTTCCTAAAATAGTCAAGTATTTTAAAGTTCATGTCAAATTTCTTTGCTAATGAACTACTTCAGCTATTCTGCTTGTTTAGTGACTAAATGTAAAATCTGAGATATCTTTCAAGATGATTTAGGTGATATTTGAGGTCCCTTCCAACCCAAACCATTCTATGATTCTATGAAATCTCTATTCATTCGAGGCTCACTGTACAAACTAGGATGTTCCAGTTTTATTATATTTTTTAAATGTAATCACTTTCTGAACAGCAGCAGTTTAGTCCCCTTTTAGTATCTAATGTGCATGGCTAGCCCTCCTAGCCAACATGATATTTAGGAAGCCAAGATGATCTGCAACAAAAATTGTAACAATTGAAAACCAGATGATAGCTTATATGTTTGTAATGTATTTCTATAGCCATGCTGTGCATTTCTCTCCAAGTTCTGCAGATTTTCAGGTGGGAAGAGGGTCTCTGGGACATCTAAAGCGGTGAAAAGAAGGTTGAAAATGTAGAAGCAAGAAAAGCAGCGACAGAAATGTAAATGTGGTAAAGCACTAGGTATGTTTCAGGTATGCTGTGAAGTTGTGTGCAACATTATGCCTTCTGTCATTCCACACATGAGAGCATTTTATAATTTATAATGCATATTTATTTCCTTAAAATAGGCAACTATTTTTTAAGATTTTTTCAAAGCGTGACTAGTGGAGTTCTAGTCATGTCATTAAATAAACTCAAACAGTAGAGCTCATTGTTGCAAATATCTCTAAATATGAGAAGTGGCATTATTAAACAGTTGCAGGCTTAAAATACTACGAGATCATTTCACTGCGATCTATGAACTACGAAAAGAACAATTTCAACTTACTTGCTCCATCAGCCTTTCAAGGGAATCCACTTTCTCTTTCAACCTGCAGTTCTCAGACTCTGCACTGATCAGTACCAGTCTAATAGAGCTACGATCTGCTTCTGCTTGATGGCATTTTGCTTCCCAACTTTGTCCTTGCTCATGGGCTTTGTGGTAATTCTCCAAAAGCTCACAGTTCTCTCTCTCCTAACACATAAAGCTTGTTTGTTTAATAATTTACAGTAAGCTTCACAAAATAGGGATATGTATAGATCTACAGGTATGACATGATATTGGATGTTCTCTTTCCAGTGAAAACTTTGCCATTTAGCCAAAACATTAAGAGACTTCTCAGGAAGCAGTGTTTTGTTCAAGATAGCCACATTTTAATGCTCAAAAGACATCTGTTAAAAATGGCTAGATTAACGTTACAAATACGATGTATACAAATATATTGCAGAGATATCTTTTTAAATTAATCCCATATGGTAATAAAGACAAAAGAGTTCCAAGTCTCTGCATTATTCACTACTTGCATTTTTAACTTTAATAAACACACACATGCATACGTATATGTGTGTGTGTGTGTATAAAACCACACTTAAATACACTGCATTACTTGTATGCTGTGAAAACAGCTAAGAAAATGTATTTAATAAATCCATATTAGTAGAGTGCAAATAAGTTTTGGCTAGGAAGCAAATTCTTCCACAGAGATATTGTTAGAATTTTATTTTTAGTTAAAACAACAACTTTTATTAACAGGTTTAATCCATGTACTCACTTTAGACTTCAGTACATCCTTCAGCCTGACCATATCCGTGTTTAAATCCTGTGCTTTCAACTTCATATCATCAAGTTCACTTTGGTACTTTGCTAGTTTTTTATACAGTACCTATGAAGAAAGATTTGTTTCATAATGTATATTAGTACCTTTAAAAAAAATAGCATTAGTGCATATCTAATGCCTATGGCTCTACTAACTGGCTCTACTAACTCATTATTTAAAGGCTACATAAAAACTAAACCATGTATATTTCTATTAAAAAAATTGCATTTGTCAAAAATATTTTGTTTCTTTGACTTACAAATAATGCTAAATCTTTTTAAGAGGAAGAAAAATGCCAATAAATGAATGTAGCAGTCAAGAAGGAAAATACAGATGGTATATGTAGGAGCTAGATGGTCATAACAAAAGAGCTTGTCCCATTTAAGGAGCAGGGCTCAGACTCAGCTCCCTTTCTTTTACATGTTACTGTCTCTCAAAAGCCCACATCTGAAAAAGAAGAAGACAGCTAAAAAAAAGTGAATTACCTAATTAAGTGGTTATCTCCTAATTGGGAGAAACAAAGGCACAAGTATGAGGAGAAGGGACAGAATTTCTCACAACTATTGCTTGAGAACAGAAAGAGGAAAAAACTGCAGAAAGGCTGTCTTGAACTGCTCTGTTCAGAAACTTTTCCTTCCTTGCAAAATTACTAGAACACTCAACTGCATGAACTGGGGGAAAGTGTGGAGGGGTTGTGTGTGGAGAAGTCTATGGAGAAACCCCTATTCATGCTGCAAAAAAAAGCTGTTAGTTTTTGAGAAAGGTACTCTGGAAGTCTCTGAACTTTTCCAGTAAGACCAAGTGAAGAAAAGAGAATGCTGGTTTAAATACTTCAAGTATCACCTAAATTAATGGAAGCACCTAGAGGAACAAATACATATTATAGAGATGAGCCTATTAAAAAGCAATTGAACCTGTGAGGCCAAGACTTTTTTTGTTTCTGCTTCTAAAAGCATCCAAGCATTACAAAGAAAACCACAAAGCTTTCAAAACTAGGTAAAAGCAACAGGAGGCTGTGTTTTGTACCAGCTGACCTCATCAGTATCAACTGTGATTCTGAGAGAAGGTAAAGAATAGTGATTCCCTGGAGTAACTTTGGTGGTGAAAGCTACGATGAACCTTGACTTCCCTAGGATACTCAAAGAGCCACCAAAGAGAAATGATTAGTATGTTTGACAGAATAGTTATTTAGAATGAGAATTGTCTCACCTAATATTTGCAGTGCAGAATTAGGCACCTGATATAGTTAACTATGCTTCCTCTCTAATGAAGGGAGACAGGTAAAATGAATCACTTTAAAAACCGATGGGATGGGGTGAATCTGCGTCTGGAGGACTTTTCTTCACTTAAAGGGGAGCCTTAATAACTTTAAATTTTTATATACCTAACATAAGGTGAAATTCATTTGCTCCTTCAAAACTGGGCAGGTGCTTCTAAAGGAACAGAAAGACAGAGGAGCATAAAGTATTTTCCCAGACATCCTAAGCAGTAGAATAAGTGCAGAGAAGAAAGACCAAATATCAGAAAGCCTAAATGAAGGCAAGAAGTTGAAGAAAAAAAAGAAAAACCAGAACATTACATAGTGATGAACTTTCTACAAGTATTTAAGCTTAAATTCTAGCTGATTGGAAAACACAATAATGCATAAGCATTTTGTGTGCATGAGGTGGCACTTTAGCTTAAGTATTTTAACTACTTTCATTAGGAACTGCACTCAGATAAGTACCACAGTAGATAATGTAATATAACCAAATATTTCCAGCATCTTTTATCCAAAAGCCACTTCAAAGGAACATAAGTACAATATTATTGCCAAAGTTTTGAATCTTATTAGAATGTATACTGTGTTCAATTATTAGCAAGTCAAATTCAAAAGCTTTTAAATAATCTAGGCCACTGACAGTTCAGTATAAGAAATACTCACTGCCTTCTTTATAGTACTTTTCCTTATAAGCAATAGTTATAACTGCCACATTGGTTTTACCTGAAGATCAAAAAAAGCATTAATTAGCTGTTCCTCAGATAAACATCGAAACCATCACATAAGAATAGCTGGTCCTCATTATACAAGTGAGCTGAGCAATAAGGGGAAAATCAGAGTTTGATAAATGAGATTAAAAACTAGTTTGCAGATTTACTTCTGATGAGGGGCCAGCAATTCTATGCACTACTTTAAAAAATCACCATTTCTTTTTTAGTCAAGGATTCTCTGTACAAATATACCTGATTTTCTTGCTTAATACTAGAAAGATGCTCTTGTAACCTGTCATTCTCCTGAGCTAATGATTCTCTGTTCTTGTTAGCCTGCGCAAGTTCTTTGGTGGTTTCTTGTAGCTGTTGATCCAAAGTCGTGATATCTTTCTCACAGATACAAAGTGCTTCAGAAGATTTTCTATACAGCAAATAAAAAAATCCTTCAGGTATGACAATACTGCCCAACCTAATACAAATGATAGCTCTTCCATTGGTTAAGTTTGCAAATCATGAAACAAAGCTGTAACATTTTAATTTTTAATAAGTAAAAAATATTTACACATTAGCACATCCTATGATTCCGGTTTTGAGTTAATAAGTTATTCAAAATTTGATAGTGGTCTTACAGTTCATCCTTACTTTATGGAATGCTCCAACTCAGAAATCAGAATCTTGAAATTGGAAATTATTTTCTCCTTGAAAAGAAATACAAAATTAAAATAAACTCTTGCCATTCCTCAGTATAAAATGGAAAAAAAAAAATTATTTCTATTTCCTTTTATTCAGTTAGCTGATTAATTTAACTAGTGCAAAATGGACTGTGGTTTTCTAAGTTTCATTATGTACTGTTTAGAGCTGAAAATTAAAATAATCTAGTTTGGCAAATAGAGGAACAAATATTATCTTCTGCATAGTATAATGGTCTTAATTAATTTTTTTAATCTTTTGTGATTGTAAAGGTAGCATTTGGCCCACACTCCCAAAACTAAATAATGTCTTCTGCCTATTAAATGTGTTATCACAACTTTTCTACAATGAATAAACTATCAAACTCTAGTAGTTTGCAAATGATAAAACAAGAATTCCATCACAAAGTTTATTACTTTCTCCCTTGTCTTTGGATACAGATATTAAAAGAAACATGGATAGGCTAAGGAAATGTCTTCCACTGAAGACACGGGGGAGGTGAGACAGCCATCTCTCCTCTAAAATAGACACCATTTCGCAATTTACAGCTCCAAAAACACAAAGTCAATGCTTATGGAAATATGATTTTAGCCTGTCCTGCCATATGTTTTCTTAAAGATTTTTTTAAAAATCAATACAAATTCTTGAGTTAACGATCGAAACAGTTAAAAATTACCTTCTTTCTTTTATCCTAAATCAATATCCAGGTGACTTTAGCTGAAGTGAAAAATGTTTCAGAACTAAGAACTTAGCAGCTTCATTACATAGTTTGAAATCACACTGTGCAATATACCTTAAGGTTAAAGGAATGTAATTCAGGTGCTTCTTCAATGACAACAAAGGCAATATTATCTAGCACCCTGCATATTTAACGTCAGTGGACCCCAAGGAAGAATTTAGGCTAAATTTTACGATAAAGAATTTATTGGCTAATTTACTCTTCTCCACTTCAGAAAAAAAGTACTTGAAGTCTCTTCTTTTGACAAGCATAAACCATACAAAACACCAAATATGAGATGACCAACACTGCTCAAACCTACTGCTGTTGAAGTCAATGTAAGTTTTATTGTCGTCTTGAAACTGGAGCAGAACTAGGTCAGCACTGAGCATGGTTGTAGATGACAATGTAAGTGTGATGACTCAACAGATCCTTTACCCATTTACTTTTTGTGACTGTTTACATGTTAGAACATACTTTAGTTGCCAGGCTTTCCTCAAAAGTAGCAATCTTTTTTCTTCCTTCTTCCACACAGCCTTGCAAAGATGCCTTCTCTTTACTGAGTTGCGCAACTGTTGCTTTCAAAGCACAGATCTCCTCTTGTTGTACAAGAGTTTGTTTTGAAAAGTTATCTGGACACAATCAGAAAGGTCTCATTTGTATTAATTCAACCCATTTGAAATATAAATTACTTTGGTACACTTCTAAAGTACAAAAGAACATGGCAATATCTCCCCTTCAAAAAAACACTGAAGCATGTACGTTTTAAAAATACACAAATAATCCAAGTGAGGTCTCAAATGATAAACTTACAAAGAATGCACAAATAGGTGGATAAGCTTTTAGGGAATGTCTATCTTTCTTCCATCCTTTAACATAATTGTAAACTGAAGTTGATTGCAAAAAAAATGTAGGTGTCTGTTGAGTTGGGTTTTTTTAATGCTGCATTTTTAATCCACTGCAATCATTTTCAAGAGCAGTATGATACTCTGACAACAAGACTCTCTAAGTTGCAAGAAAAGGTGAGGACAAATATTTTAGAGAATATAATCAATAATACAAGGACAGTTGCTAGGTTTGAGTATATCTATAGGTATAGAGGAGGATCTTGTGAAGGGGGAATGCTCTTCTGAATTATTCACTTACTACAGTGAGAATGGTACTCCCTGAACTATGTCTTCTCCAATACATGCTATGACACACATTGTATGTTTATAGTATTTAATCACTACTAAGACTCCAGATTCCACTGCTGTGCAACATAAAATGTTACACACCTTTGCATGGAATATAATTTTATTTGTATTCATCAGAAAGCACTTAAGGGAAAAAAAAGTATTATTTTGGAGTCCAAATATCTAATCATAATTAGCTCAAGACACACTGTGGTATCCAGAGGGAAAAGGAGTTTGGAGGCATTTTTATTATAAAAGAGAGACCTTATTAGTCCTGTGAAAATTTTCAAAGGTGACAGCCCTTGTTAATGTGAAAATTCAGCAGCTGAAATTCTGTTACTGATTATAAAGCATGTCACAAGAAAGAAAGTAGATGGAAAAAGGTTTTATGTTAATTTTCTTTAGGACAGAATTCTTAACAGGTACAGTCACCTAAATAACTAACTGTATCTTTCACCCTGACAGAGGTACTGTGATAGTGTGTATCTAAAGTGTCGTATTTCAATACTAAGAAAATAGCAGCATGTTCTGCTGATGCAGCTAAATCATGAGCTGTATTGCAGACTCTACCTAAGAGAAATGAGTCTTAATTTTCCCTGACTTGTGCTTCTTTTATAGTCCTGGTGTCCTCGAAGTCTTTTTCTTGTGGAAAGCATAGAAGCAGCTGCAGATAAAAATGTTGTTATTTCTCTGGATGCAGATGACCTGAAGTGGTCCAATGATGGGAGAAAACAAAGGGGAATAAGACATTAGAAAGGAGGAACAGAAGAATACAAAATGTAACAGAAAAAGGTTTTCCGTATCAGAAGGGAAAGGCAGCCCTCTTAGTAAGAGAAGATCAAGTCTCATGAAATACTGAAGAGAGAAGTAAAAACTAATAGGCCTGCCATCTTCCCCTGGAGTTTGAAAGTCCCTACTTTGCACTCACTTCATGTTGCTTTTAATTCCTCATGCTAATACAGTGGCATCCCCTAGCTAGATAGATACATAAGGGTATCATTGGGGAGATTCAATTACGATCTGTAAAATTGTACACCTGAGGCCAATTTTAAGTACTTAGCTTAATATATAGTTAGCATAATCAGTGAATGAATTAAAGTGTACGTATCTGATAGAAACATAATGGGGTTTAGATCTGTTTTCTAAATAATATGTTTATAGGTATATGTTTATGGGTACATGTCAGTCTCTTAGTTTGTATGTCACTGAATGACTAGGTGCCATTGCATGAATCATGGAAGTACGTAATCATTTTAAATCAAGAAATGTTTACCTGGCAATTTTTGGACATTAGAGTCCAAGGTTGCTGGCTTTTTAAAAAACCTTAAGGTATGATCTGCAGTCCTGTGTGACACTTCTAGTTCTGTGCTGATCTTCCAGGTACAAATTGTAGATTCAATATCAATTTGGGTAATATTTTATTTCAAATATAATTTAAATTAATTCATTCTATAAATATATTTTCTGTATGTTCAGGATGGATATGCAAA
>JAVHNF010045026.1:0-10909 GCA_034783455.1 Micropsitta finschii
AGGGGGGTCGCCGCGTCCCCGACGGAGGGCGGTGGCCGCCCTTCTGCAACGCGCTGCGGGCAGGACGCCTGCGCTGTGCGCCGCCGCCGGTGGGGGGGCCTCGCACTGCATCCCAGCGCACGGAGTTGCGGGCACGGGTGCCGGCATGAGCGGAGGCTGTGCCGCGCCTAGCCGGAGCTGAGCCGGGAGACAAAGGGGAGAGGCTGCCGCCATGGGAGAGCAGCTCCGCGCACAGCCCGCCGCCCCGGCGGGACCGGCACCGCCCGCCGCCTCCTCCTCCTGCTCGCTGCTCGGCGGGCTGCTGCAGAACGGCTTCCACACCTCGAGCCAGCCCCTGAGCAACGGCGGCTGCGGAGAGGCGCCGCACACGCTGCTGCTGCGGCCGGAGCTACAGCCGCTCAGCCACGGCTCCCCGGCCAAGAAATGCAGGCTACGAAGGAGGATGGACTCGGGACGCCGGCACAGGCCACGTAAGTGACGAGCACGGCGGCCCGGCCCCCTCCGTGCGGCGCTGCCGCAGACCGGCCCGGCGGGCCCCTGTATCGGCCCTGTGTCAGGCGGCCGCGGGTCCTGCGGCTCTCCCCCCCTCTCTCCGCCCAGAGCGCTGCCCGGCCGGGGCTGGCAGGCACCCGGCTGTCGCGCCGCAGGCGTTTCTCCTCTTTCCTCCGCGGGCCGGGCGGGCGGAGCGAGGGTCCCCGGTGCCGGCCAATGCGGCGGCGGCTGCTGGGCACGGCCCCGCTTGCTGCGTGGGCCGAGCCCGCCCTGCGCCAATGGGGCGGCGGAGGGCGGGGATCGGCGGCCCGGCACGAAAGCGGGCGGGCGGCAGTAGCTTCGTGCTAGCGCTGAGCATCGCGTCGAGTGGTGCGCAGGGTCCTGCCGGTCTCTGCTGCCTACTGGACGCGCCCATGAAGCTCATAGTGTTCAAGCAGCGCTGTAAGTAATGTTCGGGTCGGGTCGGCGTGAGCGCTGCTGTGTCTTGGGTGGTGGGAAGGCTCTGCGGTCTTCATGTTCTTTTGCCTTCTCCACGCGCTGTTAGAATTAAGAGAAAAGAAGACCTGGGAGCTGAGCGCGAGATTTTCTGACAGGGAGGGTGGAAAAAGTGTATTGCTAACAGGGTAAAACTGTAATATGCTCCTTTTGAGCATCACCTGTAGCTTTTGGTTAGTTGATTTGAGAGGTGTCCGTGAATTGCTTTCCATGTTTTTTCAGGCTGCAAGTCTCAAACATACATATTTGTCATGTACTTAACTGTATAAAGTTTGTTGATTAATGATATCTTTTACTCTCTTGATCATAGCTAGCTTCAGTGTAGGTATGGAGCCATTGAATAGTTCGATGGTAAGCTCTACAAGTAAAGCAATCCAATGGAGAAAGTACTCTGTTTCTTTGCACTCCCACTTCACTAGCCCTTCCAATAAAGCCAACAAATGTTTGCTTCTTTGTTAAAAGTTCAGCATGTTCTGAAAGGGTAATCAGGAATAGTCAGGATCACAGCTACCCACTGCCAAAACTTAAAGATGTTTCTACTCAGTAGGAAGTAGTGTGCATTCAGCTGGTCTGAATCTGTTTCTTTCTTTCTTTCTTTTGAACTGAATACTTAAAAACCTTTTCCGTATAAGCAGAGCAAAATAGTTAGAAACAGCCTTGGAGAGCTGCAGCTTTCACAAAGCTACTTAATAGTGCAGCTTTCACAAGGCTACTTAATAGCCAGTACCTTGTCGAGCTTTTTAAGTGTTTTTTCTGAGCTACATGTACCAGTTTCCCTTAGAATGTTCTCTGTGTTGATTAATCATGTAGTATGCCTGTTGGAAGTTAATTTACCAGATTTAACATGTTGATGACCAAATCATTCTCCGTCACAAACTGGGTTAACCTTTGTCCAGTTTCACGCTTCCATTCAGCAGCAAAAACTGCAGAACTTGGACTAACTCACATTTTGATTTGGTGTAGCTAGGAAGAGTCAGCACTTGCATATCAAACTCTTTGTAACAGTAAAAAATACTTTGAAGTGAAGCTTAAGGCTTTTAGGATTCGTGGAATCACTTGAGTAAAAAAGAATCTGGAGTTTGGAAATTCCTTCCCATCTTGAAGGGATAAAAGAGCCCATCAGAGTGAAGAGCATCAGTGCCTGGCTGTATTGCCCAAGATGTGCGACAGCCAGGTCTTCATTGTGGGGTTTTAATGAAATGAGGCTTTAGTGAAAACAGCAGATGAGGGAAGTGCTTTGTAGAACTATTTCGTAGGCATTTTCTTTGCTAAATAAATGCTATGAACTCTTGCTGATATTGTACTTTTTAATTTATGTGACTGATATTTGTAAAAAAAGCTAATTTGCATTTATTAGTCCTGCAGGAAAATATGATAGCAGACTGTCACAAGCTTAAAAAAATAATTAAATTATATTCAACTTCTCCTTTCTATTCATCTCCAGTGAATACTACACAGTCCCATTTTACTGGTTTTTGTATTTAATCCTGACCTTTGCAAATATTTGTTCTGTGTTTAAGGATACATTGCAAAATGAAAAGCAGTTGCCACATGGCATGTAAGACTTCAGTACTGATTGTGGGGTTTGCTTTGTGCTGTGGAAAAGATAATGAGGTAATTAACATTTCCCAGTATTTCAACAAATGAAGCCTGTCTTTTCTGCAACAGTTATTCCTTTAAGTCCTTATATGTTTTCTTGACCGCTTTTACTTTCTGCCAGCATGAGGTAGAATTCTATATTCCCAGGTCTGTTTTCCTTCTGATAAAGGAAGATTCCCTGTGAAACCAGTGTGCTTTGCTGATTAGAGTACAGTGAGAATGGATCTGAGGACCAGTTTATATTCTTTTTGACTTGACTTCTGCTGAGAAGCTTGTCTTTGCTTTGTGTTTTCCTTAGCTGAACTAGGTGAGTTATCAGGGATATTAGGCTTATTTCAGTTTTCTGGTTCAAATTACTAGAGCAGAACCTTTGTGAGACTAAGGTCTGCATTACCTTTCTGCAGCACAGCATAATGAACGCAGAAAAGTACCTGTTATGATGCCTTGCACTGTGAAGTGCTCCAAAAGATAGTAAAAGTATGAACTCTGCAAATTTCAAAAGCCTCCTAAATTGTCGTGTTGTTCAGTTTAAATGTGATCTTTGAACAGAAGAAAAAAATAGAGCAGTTAAGTGCTTTCATAGGTCCCTATTGAAACGGCACTGTAGCCAAGTGAGGACAGAGATTTCAGAGCAGCAGTTAACTAGACTGATGCTTCACAGTGTTATTCTACATCAGACATAGTGAAGAAGCCAGGTGGGCATCTTAATGCTATTGATTTTCTTAAATTAGTGTAAAGCTTTGGGGTCAATTCCAATCAGTATTTTATCTCACTCCGAGTCAGGTGGTAGCTGTTAGGGGTCAAAGAATGTGTGTTTTGAAGTAGTGTGACTGTTTCCAGCTATTATGAATTATAGCTGTCACGGATAATTTCTGAACACTTAGAGTTGTAGCTTCACAGTAAAGAAGGCTTTTGGCCAATATTGAGGTTGTTAGTGTGATGTTTGGCTGCAGCATGCTTGTGTAGCACCACTTAAGGCCAGGTAGAAAAGAAAAACATAGGCTTTTTTTGACCTGTATTGATGTTGCATATGGATTGCTATGATTATCTATTCTGCTTTAGTGAAGACTACAGGTGGGAAAATGGTTTTGCTCTTGCTACTGTTTGATGTGGTGAATAAATACAATGTTATCAGTTACTGAAATTTTGTCCAAGGCATTGGAATATCCCCCAGTCTTTTTAATCCTAAGAAGTATGTGACCTGAAGGAATTCTTAAAGTTAGTCTCCAGCTGCTTTTAATGTAGTTGGAAACGAGGGGTGCTGAAGGAATAGGACTGGTCATAACAAACTGAACTAGTTGGTGTGCTGTGGTTCAACATCCCATGAGTTAAAACTGCATATCCAATTTATCAACTAGATAATGCATTTCCAACAGGAATGGGAGAATTAAACTTATCACTTCCATTGGGATGGGTGCTGTTAAAGAATGAGATTCTCCATAGCTAATCATTGCTTCTTGTCGCTTTGCAAGTTGGGGTTTTATTTTTCAGAGTTTTCTAATGAGGCTATACAGGCTAGGTATTGACCTAGTCTCTTAGTGCTATCTTCAGAAATCAATTTGTGATAATATGACTACTTGCATATGATAGTCAAACTTGTTTAACAAACAGCTCTGTGCTTCCAGGTTTGTTGGGTTTTGAGTTTGTTTTTGTGGTTTTTTGGTTTTTTTTTTGGTTTCTTTCTTTCCTTTTTTGATGAGGAGGTAGACATTCTATAAGACCTTGCTGCTGAAAACGAACTGGAAGGTATCACCTCATATATGTGCATGATCTATGTAGCTCTAGCTTTGTAAGTCTTGAAGAAACTTCCATTACCAAGCAGATATAATTAATTTTTAAGATACGTACTCTATTTTTGTCCAAAGAAAACAAATGCTTCCATTTTATAATGTATTTGGATTGCTCAGAATAGCTGTGTAAAATAGGAAGGAGTGACTGAAAAAGAATGAAAGCTGTTATCAGCTTTTTTAATAAAAAACAGCTAACAAGCTGTGAGAATGCTGTCTCATCTTATATGTGTCTCTTGTTTTGATCTCCCATCACCCTGTCACTATTTTTGGTGTTCTCTCACCTCTTCCAATTAAAATGGGAAGTTCTTAGATCATCAAACTGTCAAGCAATGCAAATGAAATGTAAATGGAGTAATAGGATTTCATCATGTGTGTGTCCAGGAAGAAAAGCAGCTGAACCTAAGGTATTTTATCTGAGATATATATGACTAAGATATCAGAGCATTGATACCACCATTCAAATTATTGGTAAAAAAAAAATTTAGATACTGTACCTGTATTTGAGGAAATACGTATCTTGTAAAAGATGTGTAAGCTGAAACAATTTGGCAAAAGAATAAAACTGCTGCAGATTGGTCATGAGTAAGTCTAGTAGCCAGGTAGAAAGAAGAAAGTTCTAACCAGCAGGATTTAGGCACAGTCTTTAAGAGTTAAGGGGTAAAAAGATTCAGCCAACCTTATGTTGTGGTTGTTTAAACATATCTAAAGGATTACTCTTGGTTATCTTGTTTAATGGAGGGGAGATGTAACTTAGGGACTCAGGAGTTCCTCTTCATTCTTGCTTCCCCTGAGCTGTTGTCCATGTGGAGCAGGTTGTGATTTGGTATTTACCCCTCACCCCCTTCCTTACATTGTGTGTTAAAGACAGGGTTTTTAAAAATCAAATGTGTTCAATTGTGAATGTAATTATGCCTTATAGGAATAGTTCTCTGGGTTCATACCCTTCAAAGTTTGTGCAGAAACTAGGTAAAATGTGTCATGGAATTTCTCATGAGTGAACCTTTCCCCCAGATAGCACAGCTGTTGGTGTGCATCAGATTACCTAATTATGCAATGCAGTTGATACCTTCTGTTTGCATTGTCACATGCTTGTGCAGCAAATTTTGGAGTAATGGAGATCTTTATCTCAAGATAACAAACCAGTAAGTAGTTAGTGCAGCTTATTAGCATAAAGAGAATTTATTTTCTTAAGGTAAGTAAAGTCTTTGATTTTTGCTAGGCTTTTAAGAATGCATAATTCATCTTGACACTTACTGTATCAGTTCCATGGGACCTAGATTTTATAGTATTGTTACTTTTTATGACCTACTGCTGTGTAGCAATACAGTAGAATAGGTCTGTTTTCACCACAATAATAGGTTGCATTGATCCAGTACTGATGGCTGAGAAGAGAAGAATTGGCTTGTAACAGTCTTGCCATACAATTTTAGTTAAGTGCATTTCTTACACTGTGAAAGCATCTCTGCAACATATCCTGTGTCTTCAGTCTTCATGGTATATCACACAATTTTGAATAACTGTTAATCAGCCTAAGATGTGGATGTGATGGGTTTCACTTTCCCCTCCTTGCTTTTCTGGCTTTTAAGAACTCAACAAATGTTTTATTCAGTGTTTTTTCTGGTTATCAATCAAATGCTGAATTTCCAGTTTAAAACAAAAAAAAAAAAATCTGAACAACCCTAAAGTCCCTCAAGTCTGTGGAGACTGTATCAACACAAATACCTTTCTTTCTTCATATACCCAGGTTGTAGTAGTGAGGGCCCTAATAATTTTGGTGGTCTCTGTATGGTCTTACTGCCTGTATTCAGGGAGGTGGCAGAACTCAGGAACACCTTGCAGCCTGCATGTATGCTTCTATTACCACCACATTCAGTGGTGTCAGGGAAGTTGAAGTGTGTATGTACCACCTAAGGTGTGGTATCTAAATATACTGAAAAGAACTGACGGAACTTCAGTGGGTGCATTTCATTTTGGAATGTAACAATAGTAACAAAAGATACAATGAAAAAATTTTTACATTGATAATTGGAATACAGAATTGTTTCTACTGTCACTCCAGTTTTATGGAAGTTACATGAATTACAGTGGGACTTGTCAGGAGCTTTGAGTCTTGGGTTTTGTCCTAATTGGTCAACCAGTCAAAATAGCTGTCTTTGTTACAAGTGAGTTCAACAGACAGCTGGTGTGAAAAAATATCAAGAAAATTAAGTTGTTGTTCTGCATAACCAAAATACTGGTTGTCGTGGACTGATCTTGTGTTCTTCGTGCTGAAGAAAACTACTGTTCTAAGAGCAAAGTTCTTTTCTTTCTGCAGCTCTGTTTGGCTTGCAGCAAAATAAAAGGAGCTTAGATTCACAGGAGAATCAACAACAACAAAAAAAAAGTGGTTTGGTATTTCTGCTTGCTTTTTAAATGTGAGCATTATCTGTACCTCGGTCAAGAACTGTTTTCTGCAGCATGTATTCTTTGTTAATGATTTAGTTATGACTCCTTAAAATGTTAAGATATAAAATAAATGTCTTGGCAGTCATTTATGGGCTCTCAGCTGTTAGTACTTAATGCTTTTATTGTTGCCATGTGTGTTTGATAGGAGGCTGGAATGCTTCTTCCCTCTCTTAAACAGTAAATCTACACTGTAGCTTTAAAGCAACTGTTGGTATAGGTAGATTGTAGCAGATTTTATGCTCGTGATGTAGAATATTGGAAGTTGGCTTACATTTAGCTGCTGGGTGGTTCTGTATCACACATTCCAGCCATGCTGCTTTTAAAATTAAACTTCCTGCCTACATAGTTAAGATACATCTGAGGAAGAGACTTACTGTTCCAGTGGGACAGGTAATTAAAGTTCTCAGCAGCTTAAATAGAGATTTGTGAAAATCACTAATGCAGTTGGCATCCTGAGCTCTGCTGTGTTAGAGTGTTGGTAGCGTGGACCAGACCACTCTTGCTTAAATGTTTACCTTGTTACTTCCAAAAGTGCTTGAGTTACAGGATAGTGCATGATAATAGCCCCCTCACCCCCCCAAAAAAAAAATAAAAAAAGATAAAACCTATTTTAAAAACACCTGGTTTGCATTTTTCCTATTTCAGGGAGCTCTCGGACATCTGCATAGTATGTATCTTCCCAAATAATATGTATCTTGCCAAACATCAAATTAGACTTCAGTGTCCTTGTGTCTTGCAGTTTGCAGGATATGGAAAAAGAAATTAGATGTTAAAACAGATAAGAGTAGGTGCTTTTAGAAAAACTGAACAGTTAGCAAGCTACTTCAGGGGAGCTTATGCATTTTGTCTGCCTTGTCCTTAGGGAAAGGGGGAGAAACTGATGATACAATTATTCGGCATACAGCAAAGGAGCAAAATTTTTTAATGTTTTTAAACATCTGACATTTAAGGATTGGTTTAGGGGGTGGGGAATGTATTGACAGTTGTGAAATTGAAGTTTGAATTAGCCAGCCAGACAAGAGTGATGCTGAAACCTTTGTAACAAGTAAAAGACTAAGCTCCTTTCAGCATGACGTTGAGTAACCTAATAGTAATCTGTGATTATGTGAGGAGAACTGTGTGATCATTACCTCCTATGCTAGCTAAAATCTTTGCCCAGATTGCTTACGTTTAGGTTCACTGGCAGAAAAATCGGTAATGTATATGGTATTCATGGTTTGAAGTTTGTAGCAACACTAAGTTGGGATGCCCTAGCTGGTAAAATCTCATTTCTAGCAAGTCCGCCTGATTGTCCCTAAAAGCAGGAAAGTGAATATGTGACTCCTATTTTAGAAATACGTCTTAGATGTTAAGCCACATCCTCAATACTTTTAATTTTATTTCTCTAGAAACATTGCTAGCTGCCTCCTTTTGCAGTATCTTTATGTAGATTTTATATTCTCACTTCTTATTGCTTTATAAAGTTACTTGGCCTACAATTTGAAATGTGTGCTTGTATATACAGGCAGAGCAGGTAGACCAATCTAGTTGAGTTAGTATCTTATGCCTGCATGTTCTCCATACTCATTTTCTCTTGCTATTAGCAGAACAAAGGTTTTGGTTGATCTAGGCTGGCTGTGGCAAATCCTATATGCTGAGAAGCAAATAGTGGCATTTCTTGTATAGTTGTATGGTAGGCTAACACAGCAAAGGGTATGTTTTATATTTTCTTAAAACAATTGTCAGTGGTTAATATGGAACTTAAAATATCTTATTCTCTTTCTGCTAATACATACAAGTGGTGTAGTTCCGACAGAGCTGCTGGGTCTTGTGGGTTGAATTTTGGAGACTCTCAGGATAATGGGGGTGTTGCTGCTCAGACAGAGCCTTGTGACAGTGGAAATTCCATCTGGCCTTAGAAAGGCAATTGTAGATGTTATGCAGTGGCAGTGTGACTTGAGAAATCTTGTTCTCCTGTTTTGTTGTTTCTTTCTCCTCCCGTCTTTATTCTAACAGTTGGTGCCGGGAGTCAATTGGGTGAAATGCAATAAATGTGCTCTGTCATGAGGTGCTGTCTGAGGAATAAATGTTTTCCTGGGAAAAATGTTTTCATTTTATTAAAACCCACTTCTCCAGAGAAGAGTATCTTGAGATTTTCTTTATTCTTTTTCTTCACTGAGGTCATTGTGACTGCACTAAATTGTCATTCAGCAAATGCTTTAAGAGATATGGGTAGCCTCTATATTTATAGTGACTTTCTCTTTCTCTCTCCCCTCATCCTTAGCATTTCCATGGTTTGGAATGGATATTGGTGGAACATTGGTTAAACTGGTCTACTTTGAACCTAAGGACATTACTGCAGAAGAGGAGCAGGAAGAAGTGGAAAATCTGAAAAGCATTAGGAAATACTTGACCTCCAATACAGCATATGGTAAAACTGGGATTCGTGATGTCCATCTTGAACTGAAAAATTTGACTATGTGTGGACGGAAAGGAAACCTGCACTTCATCCGCTTTCCCAGCTCTGCCATGCACAGGTTCATACAGATGGGTAGTGAAAAGAATTTCTCCAGTTTGCACACTACGCTCTGTGCCACAGGAGGTGGAGCTTACAAGTTTGAGGAAGACTTTAGAACGGTATGTGAATAGTTCATATGGGTTCAGTGGGAAGTACTTTGGGAAAAAAATCATAGGAGTTCTATAAAAATTTGCAGAAAAAACTTGTTTTGTAAGTCCATCCTAACTGGTTTAAGACTAACAGAATTAATTCACATTTGTTAATTAGTGGAATTGCTGAGATCATAGAGGGGACAGGAGAGGGTATTCTACTAAGTATTAACTGTGCAAGGGGTTTTTTAGAGTATAGCTGTGATGATCCGATGCTTCATAATCAACTGAGAGTGTGTTATGACAACCTAGAAGCTGAGACTACGGTTGCTCTTTTCAAACTGGATATCTATCAGAAAATGAGAAATGAAACAATGAAGGCTGGAGATTAGGTTGAGGTTCCCTTCCCCTTGTACTGATCTTCAAGCAGACATAAGTCAAGAACCTGGAAGACCAAGCATGGTCCAAGGTTTACTTAACAGTAAACCTTACAAAAAACAGAAAACATGTAACCAAACATTAAAGGAAAACTTTGTCAAACCTGAAACCAAACTTAAACAGAAAATCATGCTTACTTAACAGTAGCAGCTAGCTTTTGATCACAGTTATGGGAGTACATTATGAAGAAAAGCAGTTCATGAGGTGACTGAGCCCCAGATCTCCCAGAAGTTAAAAATAACCTCTGTAGGCACTCCAGAAGGTAATGTAAATCTGATGTATTGCGATGCTGCTGTTCGTATAAACTTCAGCAGTAGTCCTAGCTCCCAGATGACTTCACTGAGTGCACTGCAGAAATTGATTGTGGTGACAGAGGCATAGAGAGCCATTGTACAAACTGTATTAGAACTAGTCACTTGAAAGACAGTTGCCTGTTGTGTATGTGTCTCAACTGGAGCATATCTCCATTTATTTTCTGTAAAAGAATGACTAATCTGCCTGCACCAGATTAATGTGAATGATTTACTTGACAGACAGGTCTGATATGTCCCTAACTTTTGACCTGATTTTGAGGGTGAGGGATGGCTACTGGGTATGACAGGTTACATCAGTTCCTTTTCTCTCTCTGCTTCAGTCTAGGGAGCTATCATACTGATTCAGAAACTGCAATTGAGTGCAGTCCTTGGCTTTGTGTGCTTCATGTTTATCTCCAAGCATCTATTCCTGCAGTGCAAGAGGCTTTTTGTCAATACCCCTCGCCTAACAAATGACCAGGATCCTAAGGGGGAGAGAGAATGCTGAAGATCAACGTGAATCCCAGCTGTTACAGTGTTGTATAATCATCTTCAGTAAATTTTTGACATGGAAGCAGTTAGTCTGATGAAGTACTAGCAAGTTTCTGTATTGCTATAGTAGTCCACTGCTAGTCACAAATTTCTTGTCTTTGGGCTGACTGCAAGTCCCTTATGTTAGGGTCTGCTGATGAGTCTTCCAAAGTTTTAGTTTGTCTCACAATGTGTAAGGATGTTGGCACCACATTAAGGAGGTTAATTCTAGTTCTACTC
>JAVHNF010045026.1:18067-30185 GCA_034783455.1 Micropsitta finschii
TAGCTGTTTATTCTAAGGACAACTATAAGAGAGTCACAGGATCCAGGTAAATTTAATTCAGTGTTCTTTTAATTCCGTTTTCTCTGCTAATTGAATACCAGTACCAAGGCTGGAAATATCCTAGGATTCCTTCAGAGAGGGGGGTCTACATCAGGAAAATCATAGGTCCATTCAACTTTAGATCTGTCTTAGTCTCTTCTTGGTGTTCTTACCTACCTACATTCTATCTCTTGCTGAGAATTACCAAAATAAAGCTGTCCTGGTAAATGTATCTTCTTTTCCTTGCTTTGATCCCTCAGAACAGCCAGAGCAGTGAAAGAAAAATTTTTGGGTTAAAGAATAACCTCTTGCTTAGTAGCTAGGATGAATCCAGGATATAGGAAGACTTTGTAGAATTACCTGGTGCTACTGGATTTTGGCGGAGGGATCTCACTAGATCTCTTGTGTCCTTACCAATTGCACTAGTCTTTGGACCATGCTGGTAAATTAAGAAATGCCAGTATGTAAAGACTAGAACCTGATTGTCTGTATTCTTACTTTTACATGTTAGCGTGATTTTAGCCTGCTTTAGCTAGTACTCTCTGAAATTATTTGTAAGGTACAGCTGAGTTGCAAATGTCTCTGGGCTACGTTTAGTAATAAATTTAGATGTGACTGCTCTGTTTAGGGATTCAGGATTTCAGTAGTGTGGATGCAGAATGTTGTTCTCAAGGCGAAAAAACAGCCTTAGGCATTTTTAAGTTCACCCTATGGGGTGGCAACCATGCTTACTTATAGGAAACCACTTGGTTACAAATATGTTCAGACTAGTAGTAAAAATATCTATAAATCTAACCCACTTTTTTTCATACATACAAACTAAATTGATACACTTCATTTTTAGTAAACTTAAAAATAAACCACCAAAATGGAAACCTGAATAAAAAATAAAAATCCCATTCCAAAACAACCACCAAAGAATCTTTTTGGGTTTGCCATAGTCCCTTCCAAACTGCATTCTGTTCTTCAGTGCATGGTATGTATAATAAAACTTTTCCTATATAGTGCACATGACAGCCTATGTCTCTTCTGTTGGTTTATCTAGGGCATATCTTTGCTGCCATGGTAGCCATGAGCTGTTTTTCTGTTTACAGTACAGATGAGCACAAGTTGAATGGAAGAGGCATTGTTTTTCTTGCAATTCTTATTGTTTTTCAAGCATAGCACTTTTGGTATCTGTAGATGTGCTTTTCACCTTTCTGCTACAAAAGGAAAAACATGACTGCAGTAGGTTGCCAACTTACTATAAATGATGAAATAAGTACTGTCTTGTGGCTGGTGTACAGAGCTTGCTACTGTTCAGATACTGAATATATTACAGTGCTGCTAGATATGTTCTGTCTAAATGGTGTTCCTGTCTGACCACCCGTACTTCCTTGTGAAGTGCAAGTGTGTGTCTCACTGGTCCTCTCGTTTGAAGTGGCTGCAGTTGGTGTGACTGCGATCAGTGCGAATAAGCTAGCTTTCTTAAGGGTTAAGAAAGAATGAGGAAGGATGTAGAGGTTAGTAAATCGAAGTTCATGTCTGTTAAGACTAGAGAGTCCAAAGTAAAATTTTTATGAATGAGTTACCAATCTGCTAAATTTATGTAGTCAGTAAATATTGTACTTGAGCCTGTGCAGGATGTTAAAGTGACTGATTTCTTCTTGAAGAAGAGCTCTTCAGAGGGCTGCGATGTTAACAGCTGATGCTAGCCTTACTCTGAACAGGAACCAACCAGACTGCTTCCTGCCACTGGCTAGGAGGACAGGATCTGTCTTGGCTGCCTACCCCTGTGTAGATGTTTAGCTTTGATCTCTGTTTATTCTTTCATCACTGTCTTAAGTGATCTGCTGGCCAATTATTCTTGCACAAGGGCAACTTGCTAGAGTGCTACAAATAGGAAGCTGACTTCTGCAGTGTTGGATTGGACTTTATTCTCAGCTAACCCTTTATTTAGTATCATTTTTCTGATTTAAATATTAAGGATTTAAGAGCAGTTCAGTTAAAACCATGCTGGATGACATTTGTGTTAAATAGAAACTTAATTCAGGGTATCCGTCTTCACTGCTCTGAAGGAGGAGTTATAAGATACAGTTGGTAGCTATATAGACCATGTTGCTAACAGGAGTCTGAAGAGCTGTGGTAAAAGCTGGTTCAAGCTGTTGGTCTGAAGGAACTGTGCTTTTTTAGTCTTGGAGGAGGAACGTTCCTGGGCCTGTGCTGTCTGCTGACTGGCTGTGAGACATTTGAAGAAGCACTAGAAATGGCTGCGAAAGGAGACAGCACCAATGTGGATAAGCTGGTGAAGGATATTTACGGAGGAGACTATGAGCGGTTTGGCCTTCAGGGGTCTGCTGTAGCCTCAAGGTATGTGTTAATTGACCTGGTTTTAGGAGTTCCTTGGAAAACTTACTGTGCATGCTGAGCTGTGTGTGTAATCCCTGAACTATGTACTAGGTCCATGTGGAAATGTCACTGTGAATGTATCATGTTGTTTGCCCTTAGATCTCTCACCTACTTCCTGTTTTTTAAAAGAAAAACAAACAGGTGTAAGCAGTGCTTGGTGTAGTTTGCTTCAATTTAAATTATAGTTATTTTAGACATGTCTTTGCTCATTGTTATGCCTTTCCAATGAGATCCCTTTTCACATTTCAGGTCTGTCTCAAATCAATGGATATCAAATCCAAGCAAAGCTTACTAAATGATAAAATTTCTAAGGGCTTTTAGCACTCCTGAATAACTCATATTAAAAGGAATAATCTTCCTTACACAGCTTTGGTCATATGATGAGTAAAGAAAAGAGAGATTCCATCAGTAAAGAGGACTTAGCCAGAGCTACTTTGGTCACCATCACCAACAACATAGGTTCTATTGCTCGCATGTGCGCATTGAATGAGGTAAGATAGCATATTTACTATGAGCTTAAAACCTTTACAAACAACATAATAAGTTTATCAGAATGCAAAAATGCAAATTGGTGGTATAGCAAGTGTGTAGCTGGCCTTGGGAAATATGCATATGTTTAACGTGGTGTCCTAACTTTGTGTTATATGTATGCTTTGATGCAAAGTGTAAGGTACTTTGAGCTTCGAAGTTATGGAGAAAAGGAGAAAGGTTGAATGTAAAGATCAACTTGAGCCATTGATGCCTAGAGCTGTTCAGTTGCTCTCAAGCTGTATGTAATATATAGTGTATTAACACCTTTGTAATCAAAATTAATACTCCCAATTACCTTGTAGTTATTAACAGTCTTACCTATGACAGATACTTATTTTTTTAATAGTATTTTGTTTGGTTCTTTCCATAGCATGATGGGTTTAAATTGCATATTGTTTTAAATGTTCAGGTATGAGATGCATTGTATTGGGTCAGAAAGAACAAAAATATAGTTCATTCTTCTGCCTCAAACTCCTATCAAATTCTATTACATTATTTTCTTTAGAATGACAGCTAGAGATGGCTTGTTCCATTCATGCACCTTTCCAGCTTCTAGCAGTTTAAAAAACAGCCCGTCCCCCAAAAAAACCTCAAAAACAAAAAAAAAAAAAATAACACCCCCAGAAAAAATTCAAACCAAACCAAACAAACAAACAAAAGAACACAAACAACAAAAAAAAAGCCACAACCAACCAACCAAAAAAACCCCACCAAACCAACAAAAAAAGCCCCAAGTGCTTTAGGCACTTGTTTTCAGCTGCAAATTGCATCCTTTACTATGATGTGGTAATTAATCTTTATCTGCTCTTAATTAATTTAACAAATCTTTTTTTAATACTTAATATCTTGAGCTCCACAGCATTCTGTGTTTAGAAGAAAGTGCTTCCAGTTTGTTGGGTTTTTTTAATCAACAATGCACCCACACAGCCCTCCAAAACCCCAACAAAACAAACCCAAGAGACTCACCAAACTGCCATCTGATTACTTTATTGGGTCCTATCTAGCTTTTTGTTTTATGAGAAATAGCAAATATTGATTTTGGTGGGGTTTGGTTTTGGTTTTTAATAAACCTTTACCACATCTCCCTCTGGGCCTTTCCACCAGCTATTTTGTCTTTTTAATGTTTTATGGTTCTGATTTGGAGATTGAAAGACCAGATCTTCATGCAGTATTCGGAGTGTGGTTGCCCAATGAATTTGTGTGATCACATACTGATAAATTCAGTGTTCTGAGTTCCTTTACTAACAGTTCTTAATATTTGATTTTTGTGACTGTGGATATCACTTTTAGGAAACCATCCACAGTCCCTCCACAGTCTTGATTGGGGGTAGCTAATTTGGAGCCTATCATTGTGTCTGAATACTGAAGTCACTCTCTCTCTTCCCCCATCCATTTGTGTTATTTCACTTTTTTTATAACTTGAGCTTCATCTGTTATTTTATTCCTTGGCCACTGTGTGTCTCTTCAGCATTGCTATGCTGTTAGTTTTTTATCCTGACTCTCCTGAATATCTTTGTATGCCAATACTTGTTATGTTTGTTGCTGATATTCCTCTGTAGAGCACCTTTAAAATATATTGAATAGGATAAATCTTAGTGTCTGCCCCTATCAAATGCCACTGATAACCTCCCTTCTTTGTGAAGAGTGGCTATAGACATTATTTTTTTTGGCAATTTGACTCTTTCAGTCAGGATGATTCTCTTTCCGTGTTCTCTTTGCTTTCAGCTTCTTTACAGTGTTGCCTTGTGGCATGGAGTTCAAGCAGCATTGTACAGGGCTATCAAAGCATGGAGAGTTGCAGCAGGGAACTACATGTGATGCGTTCAGAGGAGGAAATGGGCTACTAATGAAACTAATGCTTCTGAGTCACTGTGAAAAAGTTCCTAACATCTTTGTTTTGTGGGCGGGCTTACTTAAAAACTGAACATGATCTACAGAACTTTGTGGAGGAATGTAGATCGATATGTAAAGTATTCTTCGTTTTGCAGACAATGTCAAAGTGTAATTTCTCCAACACATGAGCTATGTTATTTTGTAGCTTTAGAGAATGAAACCTTCATTTAGTAGCCATACTATTAAAAAATTCAAACATGATATATCATTGCAAGTAAGCTGATCTCCAGAGAGCTTGCTCTCAGGGGCGGGGGGAAGTAATGCTATTGTTTTCTAAATAATCTAGACACCAAAATTGCTTTTGGGTGATATGGCTCTTACTCTCACCAAGCTTGATGAATGAAATACCTAAATAAGAGATTAAAAAAGCAGTTGAATATGATACATTCTTTTGTGGAGTTTTTCTGTATTAGATTAGGGTTATGGTAAAGCTCACTTTTAAGTTGTCAAAATCAATTTATGCCCTGAAGCATGAGTTTTGATAAGTTGGTTTTAGTTTGTTGTTTAGGGGTTGGTTTTTTTGTTTTGGTTTTTTTTTTGGTTGGTTGGTTGGTTTTTGTTGGATGGGGGTTTTTTGGGTGTGTGTTTTGGTTTGGTTTTTTTTTTTTTTTCAATGCTTGCAGCTTTAATATTGTGTTGAAAATTACTTGCATATGTGCAGAAAAAAAAATGAGGCTGGGGAATAAATGAAATACTTTGCAGAACTTCAAAGCAAAGTTTGCCTGCACAAAGTTGGCAGTGGGGTAGAAAAATTCCATAGTCTGGAACCATTTGACTGCACATCATTTGAGACAGTCTATCTTAGGCACAGCACAGCTGTATAAAGGAAACCAATCTCCCTGGTTTATACTTTTCTTACTAGCAAAACATGTAAGTTGCATCTGTATGAGGCTTCTTGCAAAAACATGTGCAGGAGGGTATTTATTATTGCATCTTTGATACAGATTCCTCTATTCAATTATATTGGAAATACATGTGTATACTATATTAAAGCTATATTATAGCTTTCTTCTGCAGGGTAGCTGAACAAGTTAGCAAGACCCTACAAAGTGGAAGAGTCTTTTCCATGATGTTGTAATTTAGTTAGCTTAGTGATTTCATCAGTATCAGTTCATCAGTTTAAAACTTCTTTCTTTCAGCTTTGAATTTTTCAGCAGTGAACAATTTAAAAGTAAATTGGCGAGACTCCCTTAAGAGATGAAAGTAACATTTCTTCATTTTTTGACTCCTGAAATATGCCAAAGCTGGTTTTAGTTCAGTTCAAAACCCTAGAAAACTTTTAACGTAATTTTTAGCCTATAGTGAAGTCAAGCAATGTTGGAAAATAAAATTGATACAAAATTTGCATGTTGATATATACTCTGCTATTCTAGTAGGTATGACTAGTATTTTTAGATTTAAAATTTTCAGTGATTTCTATACGCAGTGTTAGGTATTCGGTGTTGGATTTTTGGTAACAGTAGCTTGTGTACATTCAGCAAAAAATACAAATTCATGAAAATGAAATCCAAATGTAGACTCTAATAAATTTGATGGCATTGCATTATAGGCAATTAGTTAGTTACATGTCCCTCTTTTGTCAGAAATTACTTCAGAGACAAAACTGTCTTGTCAGAGGATGCTAAATGCTCTCGGCCGTGTTTAAGAGCAGCCTATTGAAAATTGAGAGGTTGTTATTTTCAGTCATAAAAGGTCCCATGAAGAAGTATGAATGTGTTCTGTGTAGCTGCAGAGTCTATGGGGATAGATGACTCTAAACCTGAATTATTTAAAGTTTGTGTTGATGTTTGATTTGAGGACAATCAGACATGTAACTCAGTCATCAGAGACTGGATGAATGAATGATTACATCTGGCTATTAACACTCTCCAATACTGAGTATTCAAGTGAGGGTGTTCTCTTGTGGTATGTCACGTGCGCAGTACTGGACATGACAAAACTGTGGTCTGCAGGGAAAGTAGTTGCTGCAGAGCCAAGTGTTGGGCTTTATAGAGCTGAATGAACATAGAGAAGCAACACTTGGTAATTCTAGCCTGTGCAGATTTTTGATGGTAATTTTCAGCAGAGGACTCTTGAAGACACAGCTGTAGAGCTCCTTCAGGACTCCTGTAAAAGCTTGTCTCCAGGATGGCCTTATGGCCTCCTACTGAGTCTTCTAGACAGATTTTACTGTATGGTGAGCGTCATATGGTACATCAGTTCAAGATGCAAGTATGTTTTTGTGCATAGCAGGCAAAAGTGGGCTTGAGAAGAGTTATGGGCATTGTTTAAGCACCAGAACTGTTGCTTACATGCGCTGATGTGCATACAGGTAATGATAGTGTGTGGCTTTCTTACTAACAGTGTAATGCTGATGGTTCAAAAATCTTAAGCTTCTGTATGAAAACTGAGTACAAGTGAGCTTTGAAACAAAGGATTGCAATATATTCGAATATCATGTTGGCCATGTTTCACTTGCTTTTTGAAAATGGAACCACAGTCCAGATAATAGATAACGAAAGATGCTTCTTCCCATCTGTAATGTAATCCTTCTTGGATACCCTTCAGAGGTTGTCCATCTGGATTTAATAATCATAGTGATCACTGAAAAGTTGCCTCATTTAACAAATGAGGGAAAGATGTCTTCAGTGCAGCCGTGTCATAGTCATATATGATTTAAAAATACCCCTCCTATACACACACCCCGAAAAATCCCCAAACAACCACAACCACTCCACCCACCAAAATACAAGACACTCATAACCCTGTTCGTGTTGGTATGGCCATGAGCTTTTAAGCAAATATTCACCATGTTCACCATCTGTGATAGCAGCCTCTCACTTTCTTTGGATAACTTGTTTGTTTTTTTTTTTCTTTTGCAAAGTCTCTACTTAGCAGTCAGTAACTGCAATTAATTTTCAGTCTGGAGAATTTCAATGTTACCTAAAATCCCCATTTAACTTTATAGCGGAGGTAGAAGTACATGTTAGATGAGGCAAATAATGTAGCTGAATATAAATTTTCTGGTCTGCTTTTCAATTTTACAGAACATCGACAAGGTGGTTTTTGTTGGCAACTTTCTCAGAATTAATATGATTTCTATGAAGGTGCTAGCATACGCAATGGATTATTGGTCCAAGGGACAGCTGAAAGCTCTGTTTTTGGAACATGAGGTAAGGAAATACGTGTCAAACTTTTCTTTGTAACTCCAAAAATCTTGTGGTTCTTGGGGAAGTTAGAGGGGAGAGTTTCAATGCTATTGCTTTGAAGTGAATGCACAAACTTAAATTCAGCATCAATATAATTACAAATTCATTCGAAAATATCCCTTGTTAAATTCCTGGCTTGATCACTAATCTTGGGGTATTTGTTACTAAACGTTGCACATCTCTTATTTTTGCTCTCTGACCCTAGTTACCAGCAATGTTCTTTTGCATGGTCTGGTATATAAATCTGAACTAGAACTAATTTTTTAAGCATAATTTTGAGATGAATATCAGATGGATGTGTTCATAATGGAAATTGCCCTATTTCAAGCCAGCATCATTATAATGGTTCTGTAGTTCCTTCTTTTTTGACAATTTTGGACAACTGTGTGAGATGTTTCATGGTATAAGGCCTTTTCTTGGACCTAAACAAGATCATACTAAAGTAAATACTTGGCACAGCAGTCTTATAAGAAAGGTCTTTAAATTGCCTTAACAGAGCTGAAGACTTTACATGCTCATCCTTATGTCCTGTTTTGGGATTTAATTGGTTTTGTTTTGCCTTTGCCTTGTTTAAAGGGTTATTTTGGAGCTGTTGGGGCTCTTCTAGAATTGCTTAAAATGACAGATGATCAGTGATGAAGCTGTCTGAAGGAGATTCCTACTGCAGATGCTGCTGGATAAGAGTGAAAGCCACTACAAGGATGGAAATGAAGCCATTATGGTAGTTCTACCTGCTGGATTTGTAAATAATTTAAAATTCTTTTAGCTGATCTTTAACTTCTGGGTTTTGAGCTTATACTTAAGAATTCATACTGGGAATAATGAGAATTTTTTTCTGTACACTGTATTTTTTAGGGGAAAAATGTGCAAAGCGGCCAAACATACAGACTTTATGGATTTATTTTAAAAAGCAGATACTGTTTAATATAGAACCTATGATACGAGGCATCTGCTTTTCTTCTGGGGTTTACTGATTAGTGTGGTAATTATAACTTCATTTAGTAATCACTCTAGGAGATTTTTTTATCTTATTTTCATGACGTTTCATGATTTGTTCTTGGTTTCAAATGAAACTACAAAGCTGATGCATTTTACTGTGAAAACTACTCATTGATTTTGTTTGCCTTTCCTTTCCTCATTAGATGAAATACTTTCTTATTTAACATCTTCCCTGCTCCCCCCCAGAAAATAAATTTACAAACTTTCTGTGGCTACATGGGTTTCTTGGCAAGACTGTGCGAAAACTTGGTGGGGCAGGGGGTTTAAGATTATAATGTTTTCAGTAGTCATGACATGCAGCAGGAACAGAGTGCTAACTGGTTTTGCAGGACTAATTCTGTTCTATGTTAAAAACTTTAAACAAGATGTGAACTAAAATCTTAATTATTTGCTTGATACTAAAATGAAATCCTGTTCCTGTTGAAAATCTCTGATCTGTATGAGGAGTACTGTAGTACAGATGTTATTTACATGGTACATACTTGGTGTTAGATGACAAAGGGAGGAGTTTGTTTTCATTTATTTGAAGAATTTTCTGTAGTCTGTTCTTAATTGAAAACAACTGATAATTGCATTATTCAAGGCCCAGTTTCTAAAATTAGCAAAATATTGACTAATGTATTTTCTGGGTTTAAGCTGAGGTTAACTTTCCCTCCAGGACACTAAGACTTGAGTGGGTTTTTCAATACAGTATTTTCTATCTTTTTTGATTTGTGGACTTCTCTAGATTATTTTTTTTCCCAGTTAAATTGAGACCCTTTTGAAACCTATGTCATTAGGTTGCTGCATAGCATGTATAAACTTGCTGTTCTTGGACACCGTGAGAGCTCACAAATCAGAAGCTGAAAAACAGTCCATAAATTTTGTCTTGCAAAAACTGTATGTGATATCACATAATGTAAAGGGCTCATCAGAGGAACAGTATAAAATTCAGACACATGTATTATCCAGTATATTTTTGAAGAGGGTTTATTTCACTTTTTTTAATAGTCATCAGTTTCTCCCAAATGATGAAATAAATTAATATCGACAAAAGTGTTAACTTGTCTGATGGAAATAAAGACCACTACTGTTTTGACTGTTTTAGTGTTTCTGTGGTATTCATTTCTTGAAATCGGTGATGTGAAATACATAACACTGTTTTGTCACATAACTAGTTATTTCATGATAATTCTTTGGTTCTTGACTTTTTTTTTTACTCTGTGTTACATTGCTTTGGTCTATGAAGCTTTTTGCTGCTCAAAGTTGACTCTTTCATAGACTGTAAACTACAACATGAGACTAATAGCACGTTGTAGTTGATATTTCATCCAACACTGAGCTTGAGGTAAGTGGGGATAGTTCTGCTCAGTGCCTCCTTTATCTTGTGTTAAAAATGAAACTTTCATTAAGCTTATTTGGTGAGTCTTGTCTGCAGCTGATTGGTTTATATGTTGGGGCTTTTTAAGGAAGACTTCAGAATGTTAAGAGGTAACTGCATTTCTTAAGATAAACAGTAGAGGGAAGCATAACATTGACAATGCAAATATGCTTTACTAAAGCAGTGGAAGTCGAGGCAGTTTGTGGGGTTGGCTGGTTTGTTTCAGGGAAAGATTCCATCTTTTTCTTCATGGTCCGTTTTTGAAGGGAATTTGATATAAGAATATTTGTCACTGAGGCGTTCTTGCATTTTTAGCTTTTGTAGTTATGTGAAGGGAGAATGTAATGTTAAGTACTCAACTATGAAATAGCACTTCTTTTTAAGATCCTCTGGTCCTCAACAATAATCTTGAAACCCTAGCAAGTCATTCAGGAAAATAGATATGGACTGTGCGAGATGCGCAAACTGAGGGAGCGTGGTTGAAGAAGGGAAGCACAAGGCTGGTAGCCCTCACATTAGCCATAAGATTCCAGGGACTGTCAGGTAAGTAGATGACAGCAGCCCTAAGAGAAACACAAAATAAAACTTTAACTGCAAGATTCTGATTTCACATTTAAAATGCTCAATAGGCAAGGTGCTGTAGGTAAAGGGCTGGGAAAATAAAATCCACAAATGAGTACATTTGTTTGGGGAAAGTATTAGCAGAGTGATAGGATGAAGAGTTTTGAGAATCCACTAAGTAGGAGAAATTAGTCAAAAAAAAACAAACCTCAAACAAACAAAATCCATTTTAAGTTAAATTCTTCCTTTCCCGAAGGAGAAAAGACCCCTGCAACAATATTTCTTTGTTACCTTGTAATCTACAGTTGACTTTTTTTTTTCTCCTTCCCCACCAGCACCATTATTTGAATCTGCTGCTACTGTAATTTGCCTTTATACTCTGCCTGCCTTCCCTAATCCCAGCTTTTGTTTTCCTCCCATGTATCACAGTTAAGGTGGATGAATGACTGTGATTGATTTCTAGCCCTGTTTCAATGCTTTTGCTATAGAGAAGCACTTTGGGGCTGTTCTGGGATCATCACTGTTGTCTTGAATTTCTGTGATTGTATTTTGCATACAGTAGCTATCTACAGTCATCTGATGGGAGGGTTCTTTGTCCCTTATCATCCAGAGGCATCTAAAGAGTCTGAAAACAGTTTCACTTCAACTACATAGATGATCCTCTACTGTGACTGGTACAAACTAGAAATTTGAGCAAGCAAAGCTTGCTCTGGTACCACTATTGAAGGGTTGTATTGAGAATCTGGAAACATCCAGATCCTTGGGAATGGTGAGGGTGAAGGAGCAGGCCTCCCTAAGGAAAATCAGTGAGTTTGCAGGTTTAGTATGTATTCAAGCACTTGTTTTGGTATAAATTGGTGAGATATCTTAAGAAATTAGGCCATGTTAATCTGGCTTCTCTTCTGAAGCAATGTAAGTTGGAACAGAATGAGTGGGATTCCTTGCTCTCTCTTGTGCCAAGGTCTTGCTTCTTTTGGACTTAGAACATTTGTTTGTCTTGAAACACATGCTACTCTCCTCATTCTCTTACCCTTGCCAAGAAACCCTGATTTTTAATGGTTTTGACAAAAAGCCTAATTACATCCTGCAGGAATAAATGCTAAGCAAGCAGAAGTTATCAGTGGGACAGACAGAGTTTACTTACTTGTATCAGTTGGTT
>JAVHNF010045063.1:0-13077 GCA_034783455.1 Micropsitta finschii
ACAAAGAGTCAAAATGAACTGTCACTTCTGTGAAAGCAGCCTGTGCCAACAGTGAGTGGTTAAGAATTATGATCCATGAGAATATGTCGTATTCGCAGAATCCTGCTGAGGATCATTGTATTCCCAAAGTCCAAGACAAAGTAGTCAGGCTTAGTACAGAATGGTCCTTGCCTGAATATTTGTAAACACTTCCGGCCGGATCTTATCTGCTTCAATCAAGGCTTGATTACTGAAACCATAAGGCCCTGAAGAAAAACTAGAATTCCTTAAGCCTTCAAAACATCCATCATTGCCCATCTATGTCCAGAAATACCTTTGTTGGAATTTGTGATTCAAATTATATTAAATTTTGTTTGGCATTTAAATGCTTTTCAAAAAAAACACAAGTCACTAACTATGGCCTAAATCAGCTTCTAGGTGATATAACTTTTGCTGGCTTCCCACTGTCAGAAGATGTGTGAGAGTATCTTGGATGTGATAAATATAGGGTCACAACAGCAGCAGTTTTTTCTCTCCACTGAGTGACACACTAGCCCTTGCTTCCCAGAAATACTTTTAAAAGAGGAAATAATTTCATCCTGTAAGATAAATTATCACTTGTACTGGTTTATACCATAGTGGCAGAAAGTGTCCTTCAAGTGTGAACCCATTCAAAGAAAGGAAACCATAAATGCGATCAATGCATACTAATTGTGTGTGAATAAATAAATCAGATGGCTCTAAAATAAATCTTCTCTTTAAAAATGCACTTACATTCTTTTAATTGCATAAATTCTAGCCAAGGATCAAATTAAAAAAATGTTCATGAAAGTGCTGCCTTAAATCAGAACCATAAAAGTCAATGTCAGCAGAAATAACTTAGAAAAGACATGTGATGCTGCACTGAAGTCCAGTGGTATCAGTGCTGGTATCAGACATTTTAGACTGCGTCACATCCTTGTATAAAAAACCCCATGATTTACAACTGCTCAAACAAGAGCAAAGGAAGAGTGCTCTCTTCTCAGTTTGTCAGATACTATTCAGAGGCAAAGAAAAAAGTCAGCTAAAGCAACAACACAGATTTACCTTAGTTGAGAGCAGGGTCCACAATATTTATTTTTTTTTTGGATCTAAAGAAAAATAGGACTAAGTAATAAAAATAACACTAAAGAAGTGTCGACATTTTCAATGTTTTAAATGAAACCAGTAGCTTCTCATGCAAGAAATTGACAATTCTATTTAAAGTTCCTTTTTTCCTACTCTGACAGAAGTCAGAACTCAGCTACAAGAAGGCTGAGAACGATTCTTTTTTCAGTTCCAAGTCTTTATGCCCTGAGCTGCTGCACTTCAAAAGCTTTACAGAGGAGATGCCCACCAGCTTACACTGATACTCCCAAGCACTAAAGAGACAGTGAATATTTTACAGCAGGGAGACACCTCACTTCCTTTACCTCATGTACCTGCATCTGGACTTCTCTACAGAATGTAAAACACATCCCAGAATGACAACTGAGACCCAGAATCACAAGAAGATAAGCCTTCTGCCATCCCTAGTTTTTCCATCAGAAAAACAAATTTTCCAGTTTGTACAGAAATTTAAAATAGATTTTCTAATAATTTATTTTACAGGGTGTTTTAGGTTTGATTTTGTTTTCTTCTACAAAGAATCAGTGGTTTGAATGGACATTTTGTGTTCAGCTGGTCTTAGCAGCTGCTCAAAGGGCCAAGTTAGATTAGGCTTACATCCTGTGGTAGTCACTCATCAACAAGAGGCAAAAAGACAAATCTAAAATAAGTTTGAAATCTTATGTGTTGTGATAAAAAAACCCTACAACAAGCAGAAGAACTGATGAGGAGAGCTACAATTAATCCCCAGATGTAGATAAAGAGATAACAGCTATAAAATGCGCATGTTAACAAGATGTGCACTATATTGTAATGAGTACATCCTTATGCAGCATTGTGAAGAACGTGTCCAAAGATGTGCTGCAGTATTTCCAAGAGTCAGAAAATTATTTGTGAAAAAACTAATGTACAACAGGGTCATGCAGCAGCTGGGAGGCATTGACACATCACTGTCATATAATGAGCTTCCAAGATGTTGTTACACCTCTAAAGCTCAGATTTTTCATCTTTTCCTTGATTATAATAAGAGGGTTGGGTTGTTGTTTTTTAAAGTGGGGAGCAGAGCACTTATTCCATTTTTCTAAGCGCAATATTTTTAAAATGTCTTAAATTATTACATTTTGTCCATTTTAAGCAATTTATAACAAACAGTGCTCTATGAGGCATCAGGCACTTGAAACCTCCAGTGGCTACTGAAACCAGTAATTGTAACTTATTTAACAGAGCTGTGGCTATGCTAGAAGCCTTAACATTCTGCAAAAGCTACTAAATATTCCCTTTTTTGTGCGAGTCCCAAACATATTTTATTCCTGGTCAAAGCTGGATATAAACCTACAAAACAAGGGAAGGCTGATATTAGAATAGTGCATACATGTCTGGTGTTTTCTATAAACGATATTAAAAGACATAAAAAATGCTTAGAAAAGAACTATACGGTTGATCTCAGGCCTGAAATAAGAACACCTTGCGCTGGCAGATTTAGAACATACAATTTGTTGAGTCTGCCAAAAGAAACCAGAGCTGGAACATGGTCATAGCATGGAACTGCCTTGACAGAAATAAAATCAGTTCCAAACACCTTTATATCTGCAGAAAAACACACACAGGAACAACATTTGGGGGCTGAATCTGAAAAAGTAACATTTAGAAATTCAGCATGCGTTTTTTTCATTTGGCTTCCAAAAGGTAGAATTGTGTTGTGCCTGTCTTGTCTATCTGTCTGTCTCTACCTGCTGGTGCTAAAGCCTCTTGATCAATTGTAACCATGCTTCTCACGGTAGATTTATTATCTTAGAAGTACTGTTTTAGAAATTACTAAGTCTCTGCAAGATGCCAAAAAATAAGCAACTGGAGTATAAAGACTCTGTAGATTCCCCCAAAGAAGGAATGACACACACTCAGCTCCTATTAGACACCAAAGTATATCTCCTGAAAGAGCTGTTAGCCACTGTAAGAAAAAGCTTCCATTACAACTAACATACTACTAGACACTAGAGGATCTGAATTAAAGGCATACAGCTATACGAACACAAGATGTTTCTACTGTTTGCAGAACTAGCATGAGGAATAAACTCCAGAGATAAATAATAAGAAGAAATGCACCACTTTAATTTCCAGTAAGGTCATGTCAGGTTAGGGTTTTTTATGCGCACATGGTAAGAGTTTTTGCTGTACAGTCTCGCATCTACACAAAAGAGAATATCAAAGGGTAGAGGAATAGAACAAAGAAACACCACAATTGCAGAGCCATTGTCATTAAGAAAGGTGTGAGATGTGCTTCTCCAAAAGGCGTCAGAAAAAAACAGGACAATCTGCTACTGCCCATTTCAGTAAGAAAAGACACAGCTTGAAAACTATGACTGCTCTGTTAGTCATGCACACCACGAGACTGTAGTTAAGCGGTAGTTCATGTACTACCCTCACTGTTTTTCCTAAATGCAGTGTGTACACATTGAGTATGATCCACCTGGAAACAGGCAGCATCTGAACACCAAATGTGTAGCAAAGAAGGATCACTGTACTCTTGTGCTCATGTTTTAACTACAGAGTCACAAAGGAACAAAAAGCTACTTCATATAACCAACAGGTCAATGACAAGGGCACCTGCCTGGAAGGTAAAGGACATATCTGTTGCACCTAATTTAGAGCAAGGATCTGCATCTGGTTTTTTGCATCCCAACCAACTGTCCTAGCCTGTAAGTTTCAAAGGCAGTTTCACCCTTTTCCTCCCTCAGGCCAAAACTGTGTTTAACTATTTCATGCAACTGCAATAGTGTAACCCAAGGAAACTGCAAAGGAGAACTTGTCTTTGGAAGTGAGAGAGTTGGTCTCAGCTTCCAAAGTGGTCTCCTGCTACTCAGCTGAATACTCCAGCTATTGGCTTAAATAAGTTCCTGCAGTCTCTCATCTCTGTTTATGCAAGGTCTGATACAGCTCTGAAGATGGCTACCAAATAAGGCCTTGCAGATGGTGAAGACAAGGAATGTCCAATTTCAGGACCTTACCGGGATTTGCAGACATGGGTTTGACTGTGTGACTATGTGCAAGCCGCTGTCAGAGACAGCATTTCACATTCCAGGTTAACTGACAGTGAGACAAGGGTTTTCAGTAATACGGTAGTGCCTAAATCTCGCATATAGGCCAAGAAGCCTTATAGGGTCTGTCAAAGTTATGAATCACATGGCTTCTCCTGAATTTGCACATCTTGAGTCATTCTCCAGTTTTGAACTGCATCACCTGAAATTTCATGTCAAACTAGTTCTTCCTTGGAATAACTCCACTGTTTCTGAGACAGAGCTTTCCAAGAAGCAGTCTCCTGATCTGTGCAGATGCTCTGCATTCACAGTTGTAAAATTTTTGGCTCAGGATTCGGCTACACTGAAATCCATCCCACTTGAATAAACCAAATTTACTATGTAGTCCAAATTGTCCTGGGGGAGGCATTTAATCCTCATCATTATCTGTCTCTAAAGTGTCTCATCCATGCATTGTACAACTTTGATGACAGATATATTTTAAGATCATCGAAGATAATACTGAACAGCATCCAGCCTCATGTAAATACCATCAGTACCCCTTGAAAATCATTTTGTCCATGATTCCCTTTGGCAGTTGCTTTTTGGGATTTGCTAGTTAGTGAAGCCTTAATCTATTTAATATGTCCTTGACCAACAATGTTAAGTGAGCATTTTTAATCAGAATATTATGCAGTGCTAAGTTAAAGGCCTTATAAAGTTCTACTAGAATTCAGCAATTACTTACCTTTATCAATCAAACTTACCACTTTCTCTGAATGAACTCAGTATCATCATATTCCTAGATTTTATAGAGGTCTTTTACTCATTGTTATTAGGATGTTAAAAGTCTGTTTCTTGGCTAAGGTGAATTGATCCAAAATGTCTTAAGTGGCCAATAATCTTCTAAACACTCATTTATAGCAATAGCAAAGAGGTTTCATAGCTGCTAACCTGCAAGACCGATGTTTTCTTTACAGCCCACTTTGTTTATGTTTCAGCATGGTTCACTTACAGTTTAAAAGGTCACTCACTGACTAATACCTCGGGAACATTGCCTTTGTAGAACTGTGCAATACTGGAGTAAAAGAAAACCTCTGTGCTGCTAAGAAAAAATTTGACATTTTAAAGCTTAGTTTTCTGATTTGAAGTAGAAACTATTTACCATTCCTGACTGGTAATTTTCCCTTGCCAACATAGTATTTTAAGAAGCTTGTTTTATAAACCAGTAGGCTACCAAATGCTAGTTCTAGATTTTCCACCTACCCTCAAATGTATAAAGTGAGGAGAACAAACAGAATATTCATTTGATGTATCAGGAGGGCTTGAAGGAGAGCTCAGCAGAAAAAGCAAAGAAGAAACAGGAAGGTTGCAAATATGAAATCTTGCAGTTTGATAGTCTAGGGCACTGTTAGTGCCCCCAAGCAAAAGTGATTCCATACAATGGGAGAGTTGCCTGAACGCACAATATAGGGTGCACTGTTAGCCAGTTAGGCTCTAACCGGCAATATTTTAACAAAACATGATGGTGATTGACATTAAAATTGAAAAAGAACTACACAAAGAAGAAAACATGAAAATGAAAAGTCCCAGTTAGCTGTTGGTTTGTTTTGTTGATTGGTTTCTTCAGTATTATTTTTTTCCAGAAGTTTGTCCAAATTAACCAGCTTGGTTTACCACAGTGAATTTTTCAAAAGTATCAGCTGATGTTAAAATGTCAGCAATTCCTCTATTCCCAAATATGTCCAACAAAATCTTCTGCTTGTATTTCCACAGTCACTAACAACAGACAGAAGATTCTTGATGAAGCTTTAAATTATTGACTGAAAAGAGATCAGAAAGCATTGCACAGCACTCAGCAGAGACTGGGAAAGATCTGATGAGCATTAGTAAGGATTAGATCTGGTCCAGCTCACCCTTTATAGTGTAATCAAAGTCCTCTCTTAAAGTTTTGTCACAGCTCTTCTATGAATGACAGAAACAATCTATTTCCACCCAGATTTGTAGCAAGATTGAAGCCAAAAGACCAGAGCATTTGGTGCTTTCTTCCTCCTCTGATTGGGAGGCAAAAATTTGCTTCATAGGCTGCTGATTTCTCTGCCACAGTAGTTCCATTCATATCTGTCTATTGTTAAAAGGTTGCACCCATGCCACCCAAGAGCAAAATCAAGCACAAAAGTAACACTGAAGATCTATCTACATGAATATGCCTTTCTATATTTTTTTTGGCAACAGCAATGAAGGAGAACAGCAGAAGCAATTGTTTCCTGCTATCAGTCTGACATAATACAAACCAAGTGGTTATGGAAGAAATGCAGTATTAGTTATTCAAGCATGTATTGAGCCTAATATGTGCACTCGTGCACTGGAAAAACACAGTGCACAAATGCAAACACAACTTTTTGAGAACTGGCGGTATCTCATGTACACAGATGGGCACTAACATGGAGAAAAGTATGTTCAAAAATTCATTCAACATTCTTCTTTCCACTCTTCTTTCATATACTGGGTTCACAGATGTTTATGAACCTCCCAGAGTAATGCACACAAATACTCACTGAAGAAGCTTTGGTTGCAAAAATGGTCAAAGAAAGGTGAGCCCTAGTACATAGAAATGTGCATCAGAACTTCCAGCTTTGTTAGGGATAAATGTAGGACACAATTACAGAAAATTAAAAGGGAAAATAGTCAGGTAGGGAAATTAAGATGCTGTGAGGTTTTTTTTTCCTGAATATAAATAATTTCTTTAATACCACTTTCATGTAAATTACCTCCAGTGACAAAAATGAAGTAATGTGAAATTTATGTCAGAAGGGAGATAGCTTTGGCATCGAAATGTAAGCCAGTGGAGAATTTCTTTTTGTATATTTTCATGGGAGCATTTTCTCAAGAGGCATTCATGAACTGATATTGAAAGCTATTTCTGGATTTGGGTATCATCCAGTGAAGAAACAGAAACCAGAAAAAGCTCACTGTTATTTACTATTCTTGGAGTATGGTAGTATTTGAAAACCACTATTAACAAAAGCTGCTAAATGTCAGTATTCCCATCAATGCGCCTTTTCCCCTTTCACAAAGAAATTGTCATCTATCTCTGCAGCTGCTCCTGTCTCCAGGGTTCCTCAAAGGGCAGAGCCAACCTAGGTAGGGAAATGGCAGGCCTGGAGTCACAAAGCTGCTCCCACATGGTTGCCATGGAACTTTTCCAGTGATCCAACTTGTACTGTCCATTCCAGTTATGACCAAACGCAGACTTTGATCCTGCAAATGGCCTGAAGGTTTCTGGAGACCAGGCTGCTCACAGGGAACTGTCCAAGGAAGTTTCCTTCTTCTCGCAGGATGATATGAATCAAGTAATAAAGAATACTTGGAATATGAGAAAATACCATAAACTATCAAAAGAATACACTGTCTTTGCAGACAATAGCAAAAAGTCTAAGACAATGAAGAATCAGGGTTATTAATACTTGCAATTGTCTACTTAGGCAAGACTTCTACCCAGATGATTCTCACTGTGGGGCTAGAACTGTGACAGATTTTTTCTTTTTCAGTCTGATGATGTTCATTAACACCATTGACCCAAAAGTTTAATAGACTTTTGCACATTTTTCAAAATAACATTTTTGTTAATACTCAGTATTTTTAAGATTTTCACAGAAGGAGATGAGATTTTGCAAAACTTACAACTTTTCTCCTTTCCTCTGTATGTGAAAGCAGTCTCAGACATTTTCCTGTAAGCAAATTTTCTATTAACCTAAGAAGTCACATTAAAATGCTTTATAGACAAGTCTTGCTTGGTTAGTTATATTGCAGCAAACTGTCCTTCCTATGTGATTAAAAAATAAATACTAAGCCACCTTAGTCCTAAGATATGAAACTATGTATTAATGACTCTTGTTTGGAACCTGACCTTATAAAAACCTGGTTGATTTTGTTGTTGCAAATAAGTATAAATAATTCAATAAAGTGCTTTTCTAAGCAGGTTATTACCTATAAAGATGTAGCTCTTAAGACAGCCTTTAGTATAAAATATGTATAACTGCCACATATATTATTAACAGGTACCCAAAATTGTTAGCACTGTACCTTATTACCAGAAAAATTAATTAGTGAGAATTTTTATATGTAATTCTGTATCAGAAGAGAAGTGTAAAAGTAGACTTTTTCTTAAATGTATCTGATTTCCCTTCATGGGAATTTAAACAAACATCAGTATAAGGGCTTCATGATGTTTTGTCTCACTGTTATAAGTTTAGAGATAGGAGAAAATAAGATCTTGTCTCACAGAGAGGAAAAATGAAAAACATCTCACTGGAAAGGAAAATAAGCCTATTTGCCATTGAGAGGACAATCTGCTATTTCATTCCTTTAGTGCAGTTCGTATTACGATGGTCACAATGTCAGGTTTAATTAGACCAGGGGGTGGTGTAAATGCCGAAAGACAAAGTTACCGTACATCTGTTCTAATTTATCTCATGGATGTTTCTTCAGTGAGCAAGTGAAGAATGTGGCTGGGGCCATCTGTGACCCAGTTAGAGAGAGCAGGATGGCTTGTTGCCTTACAGGTGCAAGGACAGGGGTTGTGACAAGAAGGTCAAAGGATGGTCTGAAGAGTGCTTGAGAATCTTCACTCATATGTAAACCTCTGACTGGAGAGAGGTAGGAGAGACTCTCAGGTGACCTCGATGACCTTGAAAGAGAAACTAGAAGCTGGATCTTCTCGGGCAATCCTCTGTAAGATAATCTACAGCCTGTTAGCAAAGCACCAGACATACTTATAAATGTCCATTAACCGACTGAAAAATAGTGCCAGGAAGAAAGCCAGTCAGAATCCCTATGGGAAGGGGAAAACATGTCCTCTTACATCATCTTTAAACAGGACTTAAGACACCCAATAGGAAAGAAGGAAAGATGACAGATGACTCTTTTTAAAGGTTCAATAAAAGTCTTATACTGACCAATAAAAGTCTTATACTTTCTAAGTAAACTTTAGAAAAATGAGTATGGGGTGCTTTACAACATCATGTAATGAACAGTGAGCAAAGGCTGTGTTTGATCAGCTATCTATGAAGCCAAAAGAACAGAGCAGATGAGATGGCAGAAATACCACATATGGTGCTCAAATGTTGGGTCATACAGAACTTGGAGAACAATGGTTAGGAAAATAGTACAATCATAAACCTGAATATACTTCTCACATGCAGCTGCTTTATGGGTGCCAAAATTCAATTAAATTCTGCCAGTAAGAATCTGGTTTTTTGTTTGGTAATGATTAATAAAAATACTGATAGTCAACACAAAAGAGGATTGCAAGCAATAAGTTGGGAAAAAATTAAAATAATAAACTACATGAGAGCTGAGAAAGTGATATGTTAACAGCCAACTGGAGATGAGTTTGTAATAAGCAATAACGGTCATCAGAAAGTGCAATTTTCTGTTGAATAAGCTAAGGGATCACATCCTGGGATTTTAGCTTTCCTCCTTGTGCTAGGAAATAATTTAGAGAAGTGTAATTACCAATAGTGCTCTATAAGGGTTAGCTGAAGAGAAAAAATGGTACAGGGATGGGAATATATTAGCCAGCACTGCTATAACACCAATAGGAGACAGCAAGGTACTCACTTTTGTAAAAAAATTAAAAAAGGAGAGGGATAAGGTATCCACATGATTGGGCATAACTACGAAGGAAAAGGATTTAAGTATGAATATGAATAAGGATGAGGAAGAGCAGAAATTATATGAAGCAGCAGGAAACTTAAGGATGAGCGTTGTGAGAAAGTGTCCCAGAAGTGGAGCCTATGAAAGTGAAGAACAGCCTCTTCAGGAACTGCTGAACCATATGTCTATAAAAAGCTACAAAGAAAGAATTAAAAAGACAGTCCAATGGAGCTAACAAGATCTCATTACAGGTAGCTAAGCTAAATAATGCATACCTAGAGGTTATTTCCACCACTAATTTTCTATAGCACTTCACTTAATTGAATTAATTACAGGCTGGAAATGCTTTCATTCACAAGCACATTGAAACAGACTTAACATTGTTTCAGGAAGGTTTTGCCTAACTATTGCCAGTACTACTGAGCAAAAGGGTTACTGGAAGATTCTACTCGAAGGAAAAATTGGGAATAATCTATTGGATGTGTTCACAGACTCAGAGGTTTAAAACAATGCTGACTTTTTTTCATGAAGTTCCCCAATTTGCTTGAAACCCAGCAGTTCTGAATTACTATGTTATTGTTTTCTTCCTAATGTCTGCTATACATCAATAGTTATAATGGAGAAAGATTGATAGAAAGCTGAGATTTAGTAGCAACTCAGCAATTAAATTGCATAACTAGTCTTTCTTCTATTGTTCCCTGGTGGATACAATCCTGTTCATTAATCTGTATGTTGATTACAGTCCCTCTGTGATATTGATCTTTGTTTCACAGTCCTGTGATTGCAAGAACATGTAGTTGCCACAGGCAGCTACGGTACTGTGTACACTACAAATTAACGCTGAAATATTTAAAGCCAGAAAAAGAAAAAAAAACAGTCATCCTTAAACTGGTTTGAGCTTATGTATTTTCACCATGGCAATGGTATTGTTGTTGTGGTTTTCTCTTTTTCCTCCAGTTGCTGTTAATACAGAATTAAATAAATTTAGACAAAAAAAAAAAAAAGGAAGAAAATAACTTAGAAGCTATTTGACTCAGGGAATGTCACAAACAATATTCTGTAATTGTTGAACCACTTTTAGATCTTTATCACAGCTTCTTCCCTTTGTTTAGATACATTTGTGTGGACAATGTTAAGGAAGCCTATTATTTGTCATTTATTCTTTAAGACATAGTGAACGCATTTCTCCTCCTCTTGCATCCCAGTTCCATATTCTGAATGCTTTCTATTTTTATTTGGATTTGCTCTAATGTAAGAATGGTTTAGTTTATTCTTTATTCATTTAAAGAATGAATATTCAGATGGAATAGTCCATCTGTAGGTCTAGCCATGCTAGGGTAAACATCCTGTCAGCTGTCTTCTCTGTGCGTCTGTATCACCAGATACAAGATCGTAGGTAAAAGCTCCAGGCTGGAAGAGACTGTCACATCCCACCTGGAAGCAAATCCAGAGAATGATGTAGAGGGCAGTCTGATGCCAAAAGGAAGTTGTGAATGCTCCATCTCTGGCAGTGTTCAAGGCTAGGTCGGACAGAGCCTTGGGTGACATGGTTTCATGGGAGGTGTCTCTGCTCATGACAGGGGGTTGGAACTTGATGATCTTAAGGTCCTTTCCAACCCTAAATATTCTATGATATCACTGTACAGAGAGACCAATAAGATGTGCTAGAAAATATGCAGGAAAGAGAAAGTCATCTTAATACCAAAGCTGCCTGGAAAAAGCATGTGATGTAACAGCATGTAACAGCAAAAGAAAAGCAGAGTTGGTATAGTCAGTGTGTGCACCTCAGGAGCCCAACCCTATCCCTTTGAGAGATGACCTACTATGTCAGTGACTTTCCTCTAGTGCAGCAGAGAAAAGACTCCTCTACTATTTTTCTTCCAGATTTCTCCTGTGTTGAAAAGGGAGTCACTGCAAAGAAGAAAGAAATGTTGCTGAAAAGAAAACAGAAGGAAGAAAAATGACTGGAGAGAAGAAAGGGACTGATGGGGAAAGAGAAGCATGAAATGAATAGCATCAGCAAAGAACAAAAAAATAAAGGAGGGAAAGTAATATTAACCAGATGATGGAAAGTTTTTCTGCAATATCCATCTTTAAGAATGAAGAGCAAAACAGATGTACTACAAAATCGGATTGATTATCAGTAGGACAGCCATTCATAATAAGATACTAGCCCAGTCCTGAAACATTCATGCATTTACATCCTGGTGACTTTTCTGTCATTTTAAACATTTTTTTCCTACCCTGAATCAAGAAGAACTTGAGAATTTTTTTTAATTGTTATATTATTATTATTGTTATTATTATTATTATTGCAAATTGCTAATAATACTTGTACAACAAATAAGCACTAAGCAACAATACAGATGTGAAAAATTTGGGGTTGAGTTGCTGGTTTTACTAGGTTTGTGCAGAAATTTGTACAAGGCTGTCATATATTTCTGTGAGTGCCCTATGAGTATAGTGCATATACTTATGAGATCCTTATGTGAGCTTCTTTCAGGGTGACTATCTCCAAAGATTATTCAATATCTTCCTTGATGCTATTGCATTTTATATGGATTTAAATGATTTAAAATATGCACTGGGTCAAGAACTATGTGAAAGCTCTGCCTCACTTGCAATGAAGCTAATAGCTGAGGTGGTTTAAGACCATCTTAATCACTGCTTAACTCAACACTTCGCTGGGGATTACAAATCAGGCTTGATTAAAGTGAACCCATACCTTGGCCACTGGAGTTCATAGCTTGACATCTTAATACCAGCAACCACTGGCAGACAAACAGAGCAGGCAACTGTGGACAGCAGCTTCTTAAACTGCCAGAGCTGGATCCATCAGAAATTTTCTTCCTGGGTGTTAATTCTCTACTCAGTGGTAATGATACCCATCTGAGAAGGGACAATCTCAAGTTACATCACTTCCAGAATTAAGCAGAACAGAAACTGTCCCTGCCTTGCTCAGAGAAGTGTCCTATGTTTGACAGTATCCAGTTCTGGTTTTCACCAGCACTTCCTGTGTATCATTGTAATTTTTTCCAAAAGAGCAGTTTGTCGAAACAGATCAAAATCCATGGTGCGTTTACACTCTAGTGAAGCAGTGTGGCTATTTTTCTGCTTTCTGCCCAGCTCCTGAAGCATACAGGCACCTTAAGTGCCGCAACAGACAGCTCTAAATGAGCTGGAGGTTTTCTCTGACAATATTTTTGTTATCAAATGTCTGGCTGTACTTATTTTTCATTTGCTGACTGTTTGATTCATTGCCAGCAGTTCTCTGCCAGTGGAAATATCCACCCCAGTGGAT
>JAVHNF010045081.1:1626-11857 GCA_034783455.1 Micropsitta finschii
AGTAACTATAAACATAGTACCATTCCCAGGCCGAAAGTCAAAAACATAGTGCTGCACCAGCTACTAAGAATTAAAAAATGACTGCTACTGCTGAACCCAGGACACTTCCTGAGATTGCTTTTAAAAAACCTTGTATTTCTTTCGGCGGTGGTTGTACTTTCCTTCCTTTGCATTGTCTTCTGTCTCTTGCAGCTCTCTCCTCAAACTGAAAAAAGCTGCTGAGACTGAGATTTCATAGTTCTACTTTTGAGAACAAGTGTGAGAGGCCTTATTTTTGGTCATTCCTCTGTAAAGTCAGTAGGGTTGTGCATAAACTTAAGAATAAGGAGTTTCTAGTTACCTGAAGGACAAGTCATGGTATCTTGTTTTTCCTGTCATTGAATTTCGATGATTTGTTCATTGTTATGCTTTAATATTATGTTTGTTCTGAACATGTTATGCTATTATAAACAGCAGTATGTCATCAGAATAAATTCTGTATTTTTGAGTGTTTAAGAAAAAAATGCTGGAAGTAGGTGAGGAAATTTAAATTGCTTAAAGCAGTAATATGTTTCTTTCCTTTTAGGATCTGCTTTCACAGATGCATCACTATAGTCCTGGGGTTAAACATAATGCACTTCTTGGGCTCAAAGATCTCCTGTCTCAGTATCCATTTGTAATTGATGCACACCTTTCAAATATAGTAAGTGAGGTGGCAGCTGTGTTTACAGACAAGGACTCTGGTGTCAGAGGAGCAGCTGTTCACCTGCTGCAATTCTTGGCTTCAAGAATAAGAGCAGAACAGATTGCTCCTTTTTTTCCTTTGGTAAGTGCCCATCTCTCCAGTGCCATGACTCATATCAGTGAGGGAATTCAGGAAGATTCATTGAAAGTCTTGGACATTTTACTGGAAGCATACCCAGCGCTTCTCACAGACCGCAGCAGTATATTGTTGAAGAATTTTGTAGAGCTTATTTCTCACCAGCAATTGTCAAAAAGACTGAAAAGCCGAGAGAAACTTTCCTGGATGCTCTCTGTTAACCCCAATCGCAGAGTAACCTCTCAGCAGTGGAGGTTAAATGTACTTACCAGGCTCAAGAAGTTTCTCCAAGCAGTAGTAGATGGCTCTAGTGAAATTGAGGATGAAGGGCTTCAAGAACAAAAGGACAACCCTCGTTCTGTGAGGAGCCCAGTCTGTGTAAGTTGGAAGGTCCATGCAAATAATCAGCAGTGTATACAGCTGTTTGAAAATGGTGGCTTACGACCAAAGATCAACTCGTCATTTAGACTAAGGTGAGAAAATGTTAACTAATTTGGGAATTAATGTCAACTCTGTGATCACAATGTTAAACTGTCTTTTGTTGCTGTTGAAGACAACAATTTAACTTCTATTGTGGGATTGTCCCTTAGCCATATTTAGGGCATATAGTGTAATTTGCAGTCTTACTCCAGTGGCTTGAAAATATGGAAAATAGTCACCAGGTAACTGTGCTGTGTATATATGATGAACTTCCCCATTATGAAATAAAAGCTTTATTTTATGCTCTTCATAATAATTTTGGAAGACCAACTCTTGTGGGTTCTTTTGGAATGCAAACTGGTGACTACAGATTGTTGCAAGATATCAAATAGACCTGGGGGCAAGCAGACAAATTTCTTTAAGCATAAGCTAGTATCTTACACTGTGATAATGAATTTTATGGAATTTTGTACTTTTACCCTCAAGAGTCTGTCGTAAGGTTAGGAGTCTCTTTTCTTTGAATGTAGCTCCTTTTTAAAAGGCTAGCATGGCAAGATGTGTCAGGCTGCATGAGTTCTCTTGAGTTTGATTCTATATATTTTTAATCAATTCACTAGTTTATATTTTTACTATGGATAAAAGATGTCTGAAGCATATTGATGAATATGGAAGAAAATATAGTGCACTTAGACACAGGAAAGTTTGTGTGCTTTTTTTGTAGTATGCTACATCGACGTGAACTGAAGGGAGAAATAATTAACCATCTTTATTTCTCTTCCTCCTTTCTAATTCACCCACTCTTCAGACTAGAAGGGAATCTCCCACCCCACTTTATGGTACAAACATTGGCATCCTCATGTATATTCATTTCTGTAGATGTGCGAGACCTGGAATGACTACTTGAAAAACAGAAACTGTTTAGTCATTACACAGCACTTCTGATCTGTAGATATTAAAGTGGTTTTATGAGAAACCATGATCCTTATTGTGGGGAGACTGAATGAGTTTGGTGTAATTGCTTTATACACCTTATCTAGGAGGTCAGTGGCAGAAAAGGGTAAAAATCCCACTGCCTAGTCCATTGCTATGTCCAGCTTGTATCTTCAAATGAATGAAGTGCAGAAGAAGAGGTGTTCTTTTTCAATACCACAGGTGTTGGCCTGAATTATCAGGTAGTTTCCATCTCTATCATGGAGACACACAAATGAGACAAATCCATTCCCACTCTACAAGGCTTTTTCTCTCAGTGTATAGCATCTTATTTGTGGTAAGTATAGGAAATTTACATTAAGCTAAGTAAACAGATGCAGTTTATTGTCATAGAAGTGGTTGTTAATATAGCATAAGAGTTAAGTCATGACCATTAGTATCTGCTGCAGGTAAAATTCTAGTTGGAAACTAAGACCTGTGAAGCCCACCTGTGGCAGAGGGGAAGGTTCAGTGCTGGGCACAAAATAGTCCTATGGACTTCATCTCTGCAGTCGGAAACATACCATTGTGTACAACTATATATCAGAGGATTCTTGTATTGTGCCCTGAATGATACTCGGTGTGTGATGTGCCTGTAATATCTGAAGATGCATTGTATCCAAGATCTAGGAAACTAAACTTTACATCTGGTGTCACTGGAACTGGATTCTTCTTTTCTGAGGAGCTAGATTTTGGTGAAACATCATGATCTGCTTGTGGTTATAAATACTTTAAAAAAGACATGTGCAAGCATGAGGAAGAGCCAGAAGATTAGAAGGAAACATTGTTAGAATCCAAGGCGATACTGACAGAGCAAGCTGATGAAAGCAGAACAGAAGAATGAAAAGAGAACGGGCATCTGCAGAAGGTACTAAAATGTTCTCATTTTATTGTATTTGCACAGATTTTTGATGAATACATTTTGGACAAAGGGCCAGTGCAGTTTTTTTTAGTGGATGTCAGCAAAATTCTTAGAGTGGAAGTTACTGTGGTGTTTTTTTGTATCTACCACTGAAATCTTTTCTGATGATCTGGAGGTATTTTATTCTGCCTTTGCCAATCCCAGCTGTGGCCTTTTATAGGCATTCCCAGGCCTGTGCTATGACCACTACTGCAAGGACAAAAGTTACTTCTAATAAGAGGTGCAAAGCATCTGTAATGCTTCTTCAGTACTTCCAAAATCTCAGTGTGTGTGGTTTTGTTTAAAGAAGTCAATGGACAAATAGTCAAGTCTGAACTACAGACAATGAGTTGACCAAACCATAAATGAGTGTGATGTGTATTGTTGGCCTGATCACTAATACTAAAAGTAGGTTTCAGCTTTGTTCTTCAAAGAGTAGACTTGCACACACCACTAATAATATACAAAATTTTTTAAGTTCCTGTATCCTTTTAATCTGGCAAATTCACTGAGTTGGGATGGCACCTCATTGATAACCTTGCAGTTATGAAAAGGGGTTTTCAGAATCAGTCTGTGGTATTAATGTTTAGTAAAAAGTGAAGCTTCTGAGCCTGGAATGCTTGATGATTCAGCAATGCAAATCTTAAGACTTGATTAGTTTCTGTTATGTGCTAGGTCTTCCTACTGTGTGTGAATTAAAGATTGCAGTGAATTAGGAGATTGCTAGAGTATATCCTCTGCTTTATATGCTGACAGTGCTGCTTTTTTCATCAGACTCATTTCAGGTGTGGAAAAATGGAAACCTTCACAACTTACATGTGGTGATATGAAGGCGTGTGATATTTTCTTTGAGTGGAAGTGGTGGTGCTGAAGAGAAATGGTAGAGCTTCTGTTTCTGCTGAGAAAGGACAAAATGAAACTGGAGAGAAAAGTGAAGATGGCTTGAAACACCAAGATGGAAGACAAAGCACAGTGAATAAATATGTGTATGGTGTGACCCATGCATTAGATAGAAATGAAAAATACCTTTCACTTATTGTACTGTTTCTTTGCTGCAGCTGTCAATGCTCACAAAAAAGGAGGCCAGTAACCTATCTTACACTCTGAGCCATAAAAACTTAATAATTTCCAATGACTTTCCTATTTTAAGCAGCGGAAAGTTGTTTCTTTATTTTGTTTCACACTTTTACACTTCCTTGACTTCCCTTTGCTGAATTCTTGTTGTCCTCTTACTATCAAGTGGCAAATATGTTACACAGTTCGCTTTGGTTTTTTGTTTTTTTGCTTGTTCCTGCTTTATAAAAATACTGGCATTTTAAAGAGAAATGACAGCTTAAGGGGTACACAAATATCTTGCAGCTCCCCTCATTAGTATTTCATGCCGTATGAAGTTAATATATTTTGTAGTGTTTCTGAGAGCTGCCTTACCATTAACGAATAACAGATGTAGGACAAAAAGATTAACACTTTGACATCAAACCTTCCCAGTTGCAGTGAATTTGTACTGCTAAGGGTATTGCACTAATCAAATGCATAATGGATAGTTTACAGTAATACTTTGATAGTGTTGAACAGATTTTATTTATCCCTGATGTTGTTAACTTTGAATATTTGAATGAGCATTACCTTGAGAGATGGGGACTTCTTTTGAAAGGGTACACGAAAGCTGTGCTGAGTATTCTTCCCCAGATTTTGGCAGGTAGGTGGAGTATTTGGCTTGTATCCTTCCTTCTTTTTCCATCTTTTGCTTCAGAAAAGCACTGAAATAGTTGTGTGTTACAAAGAGGTTTGTGTGTGTGTTATACTTTTGTAAGAATCTTCAGGTATGTGCTGCCAGCTTCTCAGGTTTCATGCACTGTTCACTCTTAATGGGGGAGATTGTTGGTTTTGTGTTCCAGAAATACACTGCTGGAATCCAATGCTCTGCTGTAACACCAGTGTTATTTTCAGATAAACAATTAAAGACTTTACTACTTCAGAACTCTTTCAGCCAACTATTGATGTTTCAGAATCTCAGTTGAGTGTGTAGTCCTGTCATGGCATAGCATTTACAGGACAGCCTAATCTTATCAGTGAGGTCTTGGTATCAATTGCATTGTCCAGTAATGCTATAAAATTCGTTGTGGTTGTAACTGGAAGATGGGGTTTGTCTGCTGTGTCTTTACATGACTAGGTTCAATGTACTGATTTTGTGTATATTAGAAAGTTAGAATTATGATGGGTATTCACTGCTGTGAGTTAGAAAACAAAATATAAAAAATCATCATGGAAAATGATATCAGAAGTCATCAGTTGAAATTATTGTTGCCTCTTTTTTCTGTTTTTTAACATCTCTGTATTGTTTAAAATTAAAAATAGTTATTCAGAGTTTTTGGTTTTGTTTTCTTTGAAGAATCTTCATTTTAAAATGGGTATAAATTGCCTGACTTATCCAGGAGTAGGATTTGGTGATTTGTTCTGATAATCCCTTTTGAAACACAAATGAAGTGCTGGGGGGAAGTCCTTGTTTTTCTTGCTTTCTGGGAGATGTTATTTTAATTTAAACTGTATCTCCTCATGTTTTGGTAACTTTTATGTAACTTCATGTCAGATAATTGTAATACTTTTCCAGCTAGTTTCTCTCCAGAGCATTATAATTAAACATATAAACCAAGTTATATTTTTGCAGAATGATTTTTTTTTTTCCTATTAATATGAAACCCAGTATGTTTATTATAGCTGGAGGTGGTTATTAGCTGTAATAAACCTCATGCATTTCACAATACTTTGTAGTCAGTTTCATTATTTTGCTTCAAGGAGCTTAAAGCTTTTCCATTTTGTTATGCTCAGTACAGTGAATTTGATCTGTTGGTGGAAGGTGATGCAATAATGCAAATCATGTTTCTCCACTTTATAGGCTTTACATATAACAGTGGGGAAAGAAATAATGAAATATAAGGAATTACTACAGAAGTACATAAATTTGCAGGGAGATTTGGGAGCAGGTTTGTTGTAGGTGGTATGAACTCCCTTTTTTCCTGACTGAAATACCTAGCAAGAAAGCAAGCGAATTTTTAATATATTAAAAAAAGTAATTTTTGCTGTTATTCAGAAAGCAGGAAAGTGCTGTTACTCTGATCTGTTCTTTAAAGGTGTGATCTTTATCTTTTTTCTTCTTTTTTTTTTTTTGCTTTTATTATTTAGGTTTCTAACAGGTGTAATGGACAGTGCAGAAAAAGGCCTGTCCTCGGCTGAAAACCTAAAAGGTTTTATTGAGATAATAATTCCATTACTGATTGAGTGCTGGATTGAAGCATCTCCTGCACAATCAGCTCCCATTCTTGGAAACCTCTTGGAATCAGACTCTCAGCAGCTTATGCAGCAAGTGCTTAGTATAATACATTTATTGTGGAAACTCACAAAGCGACATGATGAAACATGCAAAATGGTAAGGGAGAAGTGATCCGTGGCATAATGATGACAGTTCATTTTGTTTTGATTGGAATCTAGTGATTTGATGATTGGAAACAGTGGAAATATTTAATTAAGAGAGAAAAAGCTTAGGTTTTGAGTGGAGTTTGAGTTTGGATTTTTGACAAGTCTCTTTACTCTAGAAAAGCATCTCTTGAACTGAGCAGTCAGTTCAGTGGGAGTCTTTGGGAATCCTTGACAGACTGCAGCACAAAAGCTTTTGGAGCTGAAAGTGGCATTGGAGAAGGGGAGCATTTTATCTCCCAGATAACCTCTAGAATACAAATTTGACGAAGTAGAATGTTTGTTTCTTGGTTTTATGTGTTTTATGGGTGCAAGGGGGGAAATGAACAAACCTTAAATCCTTGAAAATGAACAAACCCTAAACCCTTGGAAAGGTAGGGGATAACAGTGGGTATGAGGCCAGTCATGTAACTGCTTGGTGCAGCCTACATTTTTGTGTCATGGTTGGTAGTATCAGAAAACATTGAATCAAAACCTCAAGAATAATTTTGGAAAATGTTCTCATTTTGTCTGTCTTCGATAAATGATTTTTTAATCTGCTGCTGTTCCAAAGATTTTGCATGCTGAGAAAGAAACACACTCTATTTTGGCTGTTGAGAGTAGCTGTAAGGAATGTCTTGATTTTATATAGAACTGTAGGTCCATTTGCTATACAAAATCTACACATAGAATAAGTGATAAACTTTTGTGGAATCATTCTGTTAGACCAGAATTACCCAACATGCACAGTCTTAGGGGTGGATTCAGTGTGTATGAACAAAACAGGCTCTTCCCCTTCTTCCTCTTTGGAAAAAGGCAGTTGGCAAGGTAAATACCTGTGGCCTACTGCCCTTAGCCTTTTTCCTTGTACTGCAGAGCTGCTTACCTTAGCTATAGGATGTCTGCATTTTGGTCACATGGAAGGAGTGCTCCTGTGTCAAGATACGAGTGGGCTTACATACATGCAATTTCATTATGACCTTAGGATGTTTGGGGGGGAAAAATTATCAGAAACCCATACAGTTTTTTTTCGGGCATGTTGTGTTTTCCATAAGATAAGGAGTTTTGCTTTTTCCTGTATAGTCACCTTTTTATATAAAATGAATTCAAATGCCTGAGTTTGAAAATGGAAGCTTTGTGCCCTTAGGCTTACAAGCCATAGTGGTTATTACAAACCCCTTGGAAAGCCACTCTGAATATGCTTAGTAGGAACCTGTTATTCTTTGAGATAGTTTAATGGTCATCCTCTGTTCTTTATACTTGAATATGAAGATTATTCTGCCTGAGCAATGTGATAGCAATTCAGGATCTTTTTTGTGATGAGTTCTGTGGGACACTTTATATAATGGTAACTGTAAGTTTCTGCTAACCCACAAAGTAAAAGGATTTTCAAATGTTGAAAATAATCCCTTTTTGTATGAGGATGGCCTTTCTACTGGAAAATATTTTGTCAGTGGGCTTTGAACAGCAAGTACACTAATGATGGGGAAAGGTGAAGGCAGTGTCAGAATGCATCTTAATGGAAACTTCAAGATAGTCACTCCAAGTAAATCAAGAAATTCCCTTTGATGTTAAGTACCCTGAAAAAATCAGTATAAAAGCACCTTCAATTCACATCTGTAGCTGCCTCAGTTTAATATTGCATATATCCGTATTAGTATGTGCCAAGCAAATACACTGGTCCAGTCTGGATTAAATGTTGTTGCTCAACTTTGACTTACAATTTTTACTCCCTTGTTTTATGAACTTGAAGGTCTGTGCACAGGACTTTACATTTACATGTAAAAGCAAATATATATGAGCACTTCAAATAGAAGATAAAGTTCCTGTTTTTCTTCGATTCCAGTAATGGATTTTGGAAGATGATTGCATCAGTGTGTTTCACTTACTACCATGTTTTCTGATTGTCATTTGCTTTCCTTGGTAGGATCTATGGCTCCGAATGAATTACCTTGTTGATTTCAAACACCACTTCATGCGTCATTTTCCTTACTCTTTACAAGAAACAGCAAAGCACAAGAAAAAAGACTCATGCAAAGGGTAAAAATAAACATTTTGTTGGTTTTTGTTAAAGTATTGTATAGGAAGTCATCTGAATAGCCTGTGATAGAAATTAAAATGCTGTCTTAGAGAAATGATTTTGTTGACTGCTTATTGACTTGATTGCAATTTGCATATTGCTAAAATGGCGTTTTGTGTTAGTCTGACTAGTTTCACATTTCTGCATGTTTTCTTCAGCTGACTGCTGAATTACATCAAAACATAAGTAAAACTTTGCCCCCTCTCACCCCCATTACTCTGTTCTAGTTGTATTACAGGGCTGGATAAATACAGCTAGGAGGGAGGATGGAACACCTTGTGCTTATCCTTTATGGCAATCCAGTACTGAAGCAGGAAAAGCCAAACACTCACGTGCTTCTTCCCTATTAAGCTGGCAGAATGTGGGCAGTAATTTTGTTGTGGTACAGGCCAGTAGCAGGTTGTCTGCTCTTCTCACCTCCTGGGTGTGAGACTGTCCTGGAGCTATTCTGTGCCATTGCAGCCAATGTAGAACACTGGTGTTTGTACAAGGAGTATCAACTTCTGTCTGTCTGTGTTTCACATATTTGCAAACTGTGCCACTGTAGATTGAGCTGTAATGGTAGAACCACCTCTTTTTTTATACTGTGGGTCTACCATGGTGCAAGTATCCTTGAGGCTGAAATGCCACTTGATGCATTTACTGTTGCATTTTCCCTTCCTGGAAGGGCACATAGGTCAGAACTACAGTGTAGCTCCTTAAATGCTTTCATTTCAGCCAAGTCTTACCCATTAAGTTTATAAGCCAAAATGTGTTTTGCTTTTCCAGGTTTTGACCTGAACACCCTTTCTTGAAAATATCAGAACTGGTAGTTAGGCAAGGCAAAAGCAACCATTTTTCTTGTCCTACAGATGATATCCTGACTAACTGTACTTCTGTTGATCCTTCTTCATTCTACTGCTAAGTTTTGTCCCATTCTTGCACTTCAAAATAAATATGTTGTTAGATAAATGCAGGAAAAATAATCTGTGAATTTGCAAGTTGTTTTTTTTGTAGTTGTTTTGACTGTTATTTCAAGGCTTTTAGAAACTTAGCTTCATGCCATGAAAATGTTGCTTTTGTTTTCCTTGCTTATCAATATATTATGTTAAAGGCCTGCACTTGGAAACCTTTCGTGGCGTTTTGGGGCTTCCTTAGTGGCAGAAAAAAAAATTTCAAGCACTCAATTGTCAAATGTGAAGACTTTAAAATGTGTATTAACTTTAAAACTTTAACATGATTTTTTTAATACATAGTATAATTTCTGTCAAAGTAACATGTATTAAAAGGCACAAATATTTTTTCTGAAATCTCACTTTTCTTTTCTCCATCTCCCTGTCAGAAACAAGTATTGTGTGACATCCTCAAACAGCATAGACCATCTTTTACTGAACTTAACTTTGTGTGACATAATGGTTTCACTAGCAAGCACTTCAACACTTCAGATGGATTCTGGTTGGCTGGACATGATAAGGAAATTTGTGACAGATACTCTTCAGGATGGTAGCAAGCTGAATAGCAAGCAGGTGAACAGATTGCTTGGTGTGACTTGGAGACTAATGCAAATACAGCAAAACAAAGGTAAGATATGACTAGTTTCTGAGAAGCAAAATTATGCACTGACAAAGAG
>JAVHNF010045082.1:0-18234 GCA_034783455.1 Micropsitta finschii
TTAAATATATGCAGTTTGTGATGCATTGATAGTAACAGTTCTAACAGATCCCTAAATTCTGGAATTTCTTACTTCTGTGTCTCTGCTTGTTGCAATTAGATCTTACTGTAGCTTATCAAATATGTGTGACTTGTTTGTTTATGCCCAAAGACTGAATTTCTTGCTGAATAATACAAAAGCATAAGCAAGGACAAGTACAGTAAATGGAATTAAGAATGGGTGCATAGAGGACATGGAGCAGAGTCAACTGAAAGAGATGTTAAAGCTTTGGCTCTAGCTCTGCCTGCTCAGTGCAGGTGGAAGCATGTTGCTGTTAATACTCGCATGAGCAGAAATTCTTCAGAGGCTGCACAAGAATGTCTCATGATAAGAAATTAGTGAGTCATACAGATTTTTACCTTAAATAGAATTAAAAGACTCAATCTGAACAGCTCACACGTTGATCAGCTATTTGTCAAGATACAAACATTTGCTTTCCTGCCCTGTGCTCTGCTGGCAGATTCTGAGCAGAGGAGTCTCTGTACAGCTATCTAGAAGAAACAGCAACTGAATATTCATATTTCACTTTCAAGTTTGTTAGTCTATGGAAACAGGCCTACAGCACAAATATTTTGCTAGAATCTGTTTTGTGAGATTTCAAGGCAGTTTCTTGTTTAGGAAATGGCAAATATAATTGTACCCATGATCAAAAATTTGAATTTCTTTCCCTGGCACATCGAATCATTATTAGTCCATGTGTAATAGTAGTAGTATTCTTTTTTAAAACCTGACATTTTTCAAGCAGTACAGATAAGACGAAGAGAAATCCAGTTTCTTTAATTAAAAGGTATCAAAATGTTGCAGACTTATGTTAGTGGATTAGACTTTTTCACAGAAATATATTCAGTGGAAATTAATGTGGCTCATTACATTGTATAATTGTATTTTGAAAGGGTGTAGAAGTAGGGAAGAATGGAGTCTTATATCTACCTTGTATAAAAAATTCTGCCTTTCATGTTTCTTTGAGAAACTGCTCTGATTTTTATAGCAGCACAGTGGGTGCAGAAGATGCATTTTCTTCATCCCCAACACCTGCTTTTCTCTGGCATCTACAGTGATGTGCAGTGTCGATACAGTTTTGCTCATAAACTTTGATGGATCCAGTATATAATCTCTGCCCCTGCAGACAGTTTTCAGCCCTGCTGTCCGTGTTGTGGAATTAATGCCACACAGCTCAAAAATTTGCCTTCAGCATGTCCTTGTAATATTTGACTGGCTTCTCTTTCAGTCATTCACTGTATTTTAAGTGGCCATAGAGAGATAGCTCTGAGCAGTATTTATCCAACATATGCATTGAATGCCCACACCAGCACAACTAAGCTTGAAGGATCACCGGTTCAGTGCTTTTTATTTTACTGTGAGTTTAATTTTACAGTCGCTATAGTATCCTCTATGGGGATTGTATTGTTCAGCTGATCAACTAGCAGGAATTAATTGAAAGTCTTTGTGCCTGGTTATGGATACAGAGTGATTTTCTTGCAATAAGGAATTCAGTGAAGTTCTGGAGCAGCTCATGCTAATTTAGAAAGGCACTCTCCTTAAGTACCCTTAAGTCTTCCTTCTTTTATACAGCACCTCGTTATACATTGACACACACACAAAAAAAAAATGCTTCTGGTTTTACAAATCCAAACTTATTCTCTGTACTTGAAGAAACTTCAGCTGTTGCATGTTCTTTCCAGAAACAGCCTAATGAAAAAAACCCCAAACTTATATGCAATTATTAAACAAATTATTCATATAAAAAAATATTACTCCTAATGAGTGGATTGTTTCCCTAAGAAAGTATGATTAAAACAATGCATGTGAGACACTACGTGTTTGTAAGCACCAACTTTGTTAAGATATTTATGTTGTCTGTGAAGAAAAGGTTAGTGGCTTTTTAGCACCAGCTCTCCTAGAGGAATAAAAGCCCTGCCTTGCACAGTTCAAATACTTGGTTTTGTAATTTAGTATGTAAGTTCTTATTAAGCAGGAAGAGTCTCTCCTCCTTAGAGTTTCTTTTCATCGTACTTGGAAAACGCAGTATTATTTAAGTACTAAAAGTGAGTCCTTATTGCTAGCAAATGTCTTTGCTCAACCGACGAATTGTATGCTAGTTTATATTAATAATATAGGTAATATGCACAAGATGGAGAAAAGGAACAAAAAATATTTATGAGCTCCAGCTGTCACACAGAAAACCACAGTGGATACCCAACCCACTGATACCCACTAGGTATCCTTTACCTTGTTTTAATAACAACCTGATATTTTTTCTTCCAATACAGGTGACCATGAGGGGAAGGCCCTTCTCTAATGAGTATCAGAGAAACCCAATAGAAATTGCACTTGAACTGTTTTGAGAAACTTGCTTTTCTAACTTGTGAAACCCATATTTCTCCCATTTAATATTTGTTTTAGTGACCTCACCTTAAACAAACCGAAGCAGCATCTGAAAATATCTTTCTACTGCTAGGGTGTTTGTGGAATGAAGTAAAATTAACTATGATGGATACTTCTGTGTATCATGATAAACTTCTCTACATCATAGAAAGTAAGTTAGCTGATACCTTGTGAAATATGTATTCTGTTCAAAATAGTTAATTGCTAACTGTTATTTTCATCGATAAGAAATAATACTTGTCTGAATAGTTTTAGTGGGTTTGTGCCATGAGTTTCTTGTGCTGGTGACTACTGTAATGGAAAGCTTTGCCTTCCTGCCTGCCTTTTTGTATTGCTTTCTCTGAGGGAAAAGAAGAAAACAGTCAAAAATAAAAGGCTGATGATTTTCCCTAAGGAAATCCACAGCTAATTTCACAGTAAATCAACCTATCGAGGTTATTTTGTTATTTGCATATAAGATTGCACTGGTGAGTGTGCGTATGTGTTTTTGCATCTATGTAGGCTTGTATTGTAACATGGATTATAAAGTACCATGTAGCAGTTGGTGCATCGTTGCCTTGGAGGGGAATTATTCAGAGTAGGTATAAGCCCAAGTATCTGAGACCTTCTCAAAAGAAAACAGTTTACTGGTTTGGTTTTGTAACTAGGACTATTTTATGCTTTATTATTTTAGGGCGCCAGCATGCCTCTGATCACATGCCTTGTCTCCCTTCCTGGCTGATTTCCCTTGTCTGTGTGTTGCCTGAGGCTATCCTACCTGAGGTGAGTGTCAGATGTTGAGGTTGCCTTTGAATTTCACCACTGCCATGCATCAGATCACAGAATGCTGATCTACTGTGACATGGAAGGCAGTTACTTTCTATCTTGAGTTAAAACAGCTTGTGTATGCTTTGAGCTTCAATTATTTGAGTCATATTGAAGACATTAAGAAGATGTAGCCTGAAGTTTTATATGCACATGTGGGCAAATGTTTGCAGAATCAGACTTTCACAAATGAGTTTTGCGGTGAGACTTATGAGACAGGCGGAGTTTTATAGGTTGAAGGGAAGGTGGAAAAAAGGACAGGTTTTCAAGAAAACAAAAGATTAATAGAAAGCATATGCAGGACTCCGAGTGATTCAGTGGGGTCTAGACAAGTTGCCCTTTCTGTTTTAATGTCATGTGCAACAATGACAGAAGCCAAATGTGAGCAGCAAATAAACCCATCTTAATTCATGTCTCCTCTATTTAAAATTTAATCAGTGTTACACCTGAAAGAAGATGGATGTATAAGAGTGAAAATGTCAAAACCCCCAGCATATCATCATACTAAACCACAATGTTACGAAACTCAAATATTTTGTGTATTAATTCCTTAATGAAACTGAGTGAAAAGAGTAATGGCAAAATCTCTAGCTATACTATGATGAATACATCTCAGTATGAATTGTTCTGTATCCTAACCTGCTCCTTTACACTGATATTCTTTACTCCTTATGTTCCTCTTTTATTTTTTTTTGAGCTCTTGCAATTCCTCATTTTGTTTCTTTTTTTATCATTTAACCCCGGAGCCTGACTCCAAAACTGAAAACATCCTCGTACTGCTCCCACACCTAAGGAGCTAGGACAGAAAGTCGGTGCTGAACATCACCTACCTACACATGGCAAGCACTGGAACAGTGCTTTACTGAGCTAATTACTTTGTAAAACTACCTGCCCTTGCTGCTGTCTGGCACCAAACTTTGTCACTTTACAGACAATTATTTCAAGAGGAAGATACAGGGAAAAGAAGAACGGAACCAAGAATGAAGTTGGTCACTAACCTGCAGCAACTCATAGGTTGTGGCAGGGAGGAAAGTCAGTGCAAGGCACTGAGGATGAGCCTACAATATTAAGAAACCTGAAGTAGTCTGGTGTCATGTGCTGAAAGCCTCTGCTTTTGGCATGGCTTTTCCTAATTCTACTGTTAAATGTTGGAACTTCTAAGTCCTTTTTCTAAGCAATTAAGATGTGAATTTGCCTCAACAATAGTCCCCAAACTCTGGGTTCCCTGTGAATGGTCTTTCTGCAGTGTTCAAGCATAAAGGCAAGAAATAAAATCACATGTGAAAAACAAGAGAACAGTCTGTGCTGACAGGGTTGAGGTCATGCAAATCCAAAGCATTTTTAACACACTAGAGTTACATTCACAAGTCAACCATGCAGTGTGGGTACCACAGTTTCTAGTCTCTACAGGATAGAACATATACACTGAAATGCATTTCATAACATATATCTGGATTTCAGCCTTCTGGGTGGTTTTGATTGATTATTTTATTTTATTTTATTTTATTTTATTTTATTTTATTGTAGAGTTTGTTTTTTTTTTTTTTTTGGAAGGGATTGAGGGACTTTTTGTTTGGTTTGGTGGGGAAAAAGCAAAGTGAAAGAATAGTTCTATAGGAATTATATTTTTTAAGAAGACAAGATTTCGTTATGCGTTTTTTTCTATCAGTATACATTTGTTCTAGAATCAATTTGAATAAAGCATGGGGGCCTGGTGGAGTTGTTCGAGGTAGTTTTGGGGTTTTCCCCATTAGCCATAAAAGTGCTACCAGTGCTATCTAAACTAAAACTGAGCAATTCTGGATTCCAGGGGCAAAAAGCTGCCTTTAAGATGCAGATTTACCACCCATATGGAGTGAGCTGGAGCATTATGGCAACGCACAACAGACACAAGGTGATTTTTTGTATTAAAAGGGTTAGTTCTTTTGCTTCCTTCATATGTGTCACAAGAGACTTCTAACACTGGCATTTAGGATGATGAAAATAAGAATTTGACATAAGAGGAATAAAAAAAACCTATTCAGAAGGAGTGTTTGCAGGTTACTACAGGAATGAAAGAATGCATTCTTTTCATGCAATAAGTCAATGGCAGAAGGCTGCCAGCCTGCCATGGAAACTCTTTTAACTCGTCATCAGTGTTTACAAGCTGGTTTCAGCGAGATACTGGTTCCTCAGACTCATTTTCTCTCAGGAATTTTCTAGAGCCCTTACCAGCACTTTACCCACGAGGTGAGCTCTGCACACGCTGCCAGTTGAGCACAGCTCAGCCCTCATCTAGATCTACCCTTGCAAAATTCTTAGAGCCTTTCTGGTGCTTTCAGTTAATGAGTGTTTAAAGGAGGAGGCGGGGCAGGAATCAAGACTTTACCATCTTTCACAGCCTCCCTCTCTGTATCTATTCCATCCTTTCTGAAATAGGAGGCAACTCTTTTTCACTTCAGCATTTTAAGACTAATCCTGTCTCTCGGCCCCTAAACCATACAGAGAATTGAATCTTCACTATTAGAAAGGCTCCTCAGACTTCTCAATGCTTAAGAAAAAATAATGACAGCTAAACCTGTTCTAATACTCACAATCCAATCCCCTGCCTCTCTTCTTCTCTCTCCTGGGCACTGTTTTAAAACAGGATCTTTATCCTGGGCTTCTTTCTACGTTCCTTAATAAGCAGCAGACGAGTCTCTTAACTGTCCTCCACATAAACGGATTAAGTTTCACATGAAGAGGGATCCCCAGGTATGTGTTAGAGAAGATGTAAGCAGTTGCAAGAGATGGGATGAGAGTGGAAACGTAATTCACCTGCTCCTGACAGCCAAAGCACCAACTCTCTGCAACATTTATTTTGACTCCCAATGAAAAGACCCTTTAACTTGTCGCATCTTTTATTCAGCAACTCATTTTCTGCTAAGTATTAAAAGTCAGTAGGGTGTGAGGATTTGTTCCAAGGCTTGCTGAGATATTACTTACACAAAGGAGATGCAGATCATTTCTGCTGAGTAGAGCCATTGGGGATGTTTGAAATTTAAATGCAGCTTACCCCAACCCAGCACATCGAGGCCATCCTGTTTCTTTACCCTTCTCATTGTTGCCACCACTCATCCTAGTGCACTAGGTATTTTTCTGCAACTTTTTCTAATTCCTATTTAACTTTTAAAATTATAACTGTGAAAAATATTTGAAATCATTTATGCCAATTCCTGTTCTTCTCTCACAGAAAATGGTATGTCGTTAGAGATTGTTAAAGTTTACATCAGTGCTCAACATAGTATTTTCAAGCAGAAAGGATGAAGCCTGAAGTACACTTTCAAGATGAACCACCATCATTTTTGGTAGGTCACTATTAGATACAGCCTCTCACATACATGTTGTGCAATATCTCCTATTTCTTACTCTTTGTATCCTCCGTCTAGGACAGTGCTATCGGCAGCTGTCTAGGTGCTGACCTCATGCAGTGGCAAATCATTAGCCCAGCACAGTCAGAACTTTTTCCTAAGTGTATTTATGGCATCCCCTTCTCACAAGTGACGAAATTATATCACCTCTGACTCACTGTTTGCAAACTCAACTGGAAAGTTCCCACCCCCTCCATCTTCTACAGTACCAGCTCTGTTTAAAGTGAACAAACACCAGTGTCTGTGGCTGTTCTGAACAGGGTGGCAAGATTGAAATACCGCATTTAACAACTGTAGCATTATAAAACATACCTGCTTAGACAGAACTTTCAGATGTAATGAGTTGCCTTTTCAAAGCAAGAGGTGTTGTCTAACAAAACAAAAAGAGCAATTTGCAGACATAATGGTACAAATGTGGACTGAAATGAATATTTCACTATAGTACATGACAAGTAATCAAATTCAATATGACTTAAGTGAATTTATTCTATTTATCAAGGTTTTAGTCATTAGTCCTCATTTCCTGCCAAGCACAATAATAATGTCAATGTTAACATTCAGATTAGAATCAATTATTCTGGTCCTATATTGCCTACTGGAAAACGCATACTAAGGAAAATTATCGAAACCTATGATACTGTCAGCTCTTAAATGCTTTATCTTGAAGACCTACTTTTGCAGAAACTTTCTGGCATGGGTTTTTGCAGCTTCCTGTTGGTATCATGCCAGTATCATCGCATGTTCATCAAACAGGGTAAGTGTTGTTTTCTGGCAGACTGGAGTCGTAATATAAAGCAATCGCATCTCCTACGTTGATGGTTCCACAATGTTACAATTACGTTTGCTAGTTTACACCATTTTTTTTTTAAACAGTGGTAAAGAAATGTAAGAGGTAAGGTGAAGAATGTTGTTTCTTGTAATGTCATGAAATGTAACATGCAGGAAATGGAAGTAATTGTGCCATTATCAGAGAGAAAGAAATCTTTGAAATGACAGTGAGTTTTCTGTCTGAAAACCTGCTTTATGGGGTGCTGGATCCCATCAGAAGGAAACTGTCTCCTTAATTAGCATCAGTTTTTGTATGTCTTGCCAAGACTAACAGTTTGTCAGCTGGTAAATAAATATTTGACTCAAATGTAATCAGTGACTTCAGCATTTACCCACTGTATAGCTGTCATAAAATTGGGAAATTAGGATTTTCCTAGGCCAGTGCAAGCCTTTATGTTCAATCTGTCACAAACCTTAGGTAGGTCCTGACACACTTCAAAAGATTTATGCTGTAACAGTACATTTAGTAATGGTAATAAACTGACAAAATATTATATTTCACTGTAATGTGCGTTTCCAAGGAGTTAAGTTATTCAGTAACTATGTAAAGAAAATGCATATAGATAGCAAGACGTGAGATCTCTGAATTGGTCTCACTTTTAAATCAAATTATGTGCTGTATTAACAAATGGCAGTATTAACTGAGGCAGGGCAGAATAATTCTGCCAAAGTAAATGCTCTAAGAGCTGAACTGTTTTCCTTCTTATGCTTGCAACTTTTTATATAACTGGTCTAAATTGTAATGAGACTTTCTGCTTGTTGGGCTTTGGGATATTAATTGTTATAAAGATTTGTAATTGCTACAGCTTTTCACTGCAAAGTAGTCAGAAATTTAATTAATTGCAAACAAATATAAAATGATTTCTTATTAAAATAAGTTTCTCACTATTGTTACTGAGATTTGGAGCTCAACTCTAAGGATGAAGACAAAGCACCAACACCTGCAGTAGCTTAAGTATCTCTTGTCCTGCCTTTGCACTGTTACTGTGTTCACGCTGTAGCACGACATTCCCTCATTTGGGCTGGAACAACTTCTGCAGGATTCTGCTCCAAACTGAGCCAGGGATTTGCTGTGTTTTCTTTTAGAACCTAATCTGGCTCACAGCAGGGCCTTCCAGTGTCAGCTAAAGGGGGAGTAACCCGTGAAGAAGGCCAAAAATGGCAAGCAAATTATTAAATCAGAGTTGTCATTAATCCTCCCAACTGGGGAGCTTTTTCCTTACCTAATGGCAAAAGAATTCTGCCGCAGACTGAAGAGGACTTTCACATCTCTGCAATAATGTATATGCTGTGTTAGGTGTCTGTCATTCCAAAACCTGTCAGTTCTTTCCATAATAACTACTCACAACTTTTAGGGAAGTATCTTTTGGATTTATTGAAAGCCTGTCCTTCAGTGACTGAGATTACTAATTGAATATCCATTTTAAAAGACTTATGCAGGTGAACAGTACTGCTGAAATAAATTTTGTCAAAAGACCAAGCCTTTTCAGCACTAAGAAAAATGTCCAAGAAACTACAAAAGTTGATCTTCCTTTAACAGTCTAAAATGGGTTTTGTTATAATACGGAAAACATTCTTTTTCCCCAGAGCCAAAGTGCCTCTTTTCTCTGGGGAAACTACAAACTTTGTGTAGTTTGTCTATACTGCCTACATCATCCTTTCTCCTGATGAAATTTCCAGAAAGTTATGCATATTCTTATTAAATGTGTGATCAGACCCTAATATTTATTTCAGGTAATGGAAAAAGTAGCTGGAAATTGGATTTCTGTATTTTGCAAAACACACAGAAAATAAATTATCCTCTAACTTTTTCTAATCTTGAAGCACCAACCTTTATATTATTTACAGTTCAGAAATGTTCCAAAAAATCTCATTTCATGAATGAAATTATTTTTGAGAGGTTTATTGTCAGTTGCCTTGCTCCTTGCTTGGGCAGCCCATGGCACCTCCGCTTTCCATCTATAAAGACTTCAAAACCACAACTTTGATTTTCCCAAAACACTTCCGAAGTCTTTTAGAAAAGTTTATATTTTCAGTTGAAAATAATAATCAGGTAGGTTCTATTAAAAAAACCAAACCCTTTGAACATATTCAGCTTTTCCTGTTTCCCCAGGACAGTATAGAATAGAAACTGAAAAGGAATCCATAGATACCTGCTGCCTGGTGCTACTGAGAAGCCTAGCTTTGCCTATTAAACTGTCAGTCCAGGAACAGTCCAGGGCCCTGCAATTCACTTTGAAATAAAATAAACCCCTCTTTATCTCTGCCAAAAAACTCAACTATAAACTTTGTCTTAAGACATATGAATAATATTTCCCCCATTTATTTCAAAGACTGGAAAACAACTGATTTTAAGCAGATCGATATTTCTCTATAGTGTTATGATAAACCTATAAAATAAGCTAGACTTTTGGTATCAAGAATGGATAACTACAGCCTTTGAAAAAATCTCAGATGCACTGAGATGAGAAGACTGGGACTGTTTATCTTATAGAAAGAAAAAATAAGAATCTACACAATAAATAGTGTGCCTAGGCAGATTATTTGTTGAGAGCTGTATTCATGTTTTATAACCAAATAAGGTCTCCAATCAATTTGAAGTGTATGAATAGAAGCAATTTCTTTGCTATTCCCAATTAACGTCATGAATCCACTGCTGCTCAAAAAAAATCAGGACTGTTTCTTAAGATTTAAGAAGGGGAGATGACACTTATAGGGTAATGATAACATTTGCATTTCCAACTTTACATGTTCTACAGCGTAATTAATCCTGTTACAGAAAAGTATTTTAAAGGAAATTAATTTTCTTATTGCTTCAGCAATGAAAAACTGAGGCAATATGAAGTGTAGCGATTTCTCTTTAGTGGTTCAGTTTTTCCCTGACTTGACAGTCATCCCAGGCCGTGAGATGTTGTCTGGTATCTTCTCTATGGATCTGGGAGAAACATGGGCACTCAGCTTCAGAAAACATCTCACCAGTCTTGCCTGGAAGGAACATGTAAATGGAGAGGTTTAACTTGGAGCAATCTGAACACTATGAACTTTCCTTGGAGACATCTCTGTTGCCTGGTTTCGCAAAAGTAAAATGAATCGAGGACTGCTGCTGTGATTGAGCATGGTGGTGCTCTGCTCTAAGCTTGGAAAAAAAACACCAAACAAAAAAACCTCCTTGTTATTACTGCAGATAGCAGTACTATGTCCATTTCCGCAGGTTCTTTCAAGCCCAGTATCTTTAAATATACTGTATGCCAGCTGGTCTAAAAGTAGTCATTTTTTACCGCATTGGTGAATCGTCTTTTTTACATCTGGTAAGAAACCATTTGTTTTCTTTTTTCCCTTCTTTTTTATGTATCATTTTAATTCTTATTTTTCAGTGTAATAGCTTTAACAAATTGAGATGTTTTCTTAAGAGTTGTAGTTCTGTCGTGTTGTTTTACTGTGCTATTCTGTTTATTCAAGAAGTTCAGTAATAAGGATTGAAATTGTGTAAGATGGAGTTGGAGACAAGAAAAGTGAAGCGCTGAGCAGCCAAAAAAAATCAGCTGAGAATAAGGCATAATAAACTGAGAAAACTTAAGAGTGAAGAAAAAGAAATAAAAAGGGAATTAGAAGAGTTAGTTGTGATCAGAGACAACAGTGAGGAACACAGAGAAACAAACAGGCAGTCAAACACTGGCACAGGTAAAGAAAGTATTTAACATCCTTTGTCCAGCAAATATTTGCTGGTGTATTAAGAAGTCCAGAAGATATGATGTCTAACAAATCTGAACTCCAAAACATCACATAGCCATAAAAAAGGAGAATGTGGTGTGGATCAGTGCTGGTAGATTTATACCAGATTTTTCTGCCAAAAAATTAATTACAGGCTCACTCTATTCAATTTCTCCCTTTTGTGTTAGGAATGGCTAGCAAGAATGGTTTATACTTAAAGATGCTTTTAGAAGGGAACAAAAACAGTCTTATTTTCTGTTTTGTTTTGCTGATCACAGAGTATATATTAGTGTGGCAAAATTCTCTTCCCATGGATGGTTACTGTGAGCAATTATACACCTAATCATTAATTATTGTCTTTAAACTGCACTTTAATTAGTATGTTTCACTGATAAAATAGTTTCCTAGATTTGTTCCTTTATATCAGCGGTGACTGAGTCTTAAATGGCACCTGCAACTAGGGCACTTAAATGCACCAGGTTTCCACTCTGCTTCCCAAATTAAGCTCTTTATCTCTCACTGTGTGTTAGCACAGGCAGTGACTTATTTGTTAATGAAGAAGGCTGATAGAGCTTAAGATATTCTCAGTATTTCTCAAGATGATGTTGTAGTTCGTTGGAACCTAATGCAGTACTCTGTCAGGAGACCAGACTATCTTGCTTTCATATGCCAGGATGACTACTGAGTCATTGCACCTATACATTTATTTATCATTCCCTCCAACATTCCCTTTGTTAAAATAGAAATTAAAAGGTATTAACACACTAAGTGCTGTAACTGGAAAGAATACAATCTGCAATGTAGACAAAATTGGAAAGAAATAAAAGGAAGTTGGTGTTTGGTGTCTAAACATGCAAGAAAGAAAGTGAAAATGAGCTAGAAAGCTGAGTTTAAACTCAGAACCATGCCTATAGTTGCATTCAAAACACTGGATGCAAATTCAGGCTTCGTATACAATGATGAAATTATACACTTGTGTCTGGAAAGCAGCCAGCAGTATTCTGCACATGTTGAAAAGAATATGAAGTAATCCCTGACTAAGGACTGCAGAGTCTCTATGAACATTGAACTGTGCTGTGGGGGAACCAACCAAAACTGAAATTGAATTTAGAGTCAAGGCCACACTGTCCTCTATTTGGTTTTATTCTATAAGTAGCAATGGAGCTAAAAAAAAAAAAAAAAAAAAGATTTTCATCTATGTTTGGAAGATATCCTGCCTTGAACATTAAAAAGACAGGAAAAAAACCTGGAATGTACAAAAAATGCCCTATGCTCTTCTTTGAGCTAAACCCCAGAGTGATCGCTATTAATGTGGGGTCTTTTTTAACTCAAATACGGTGTTAAAAACCAAGGAGACAAATCTTGTGGTTTGACTGCTGTTTTAACTACCTAAATCCAAAAATTGTACACCTCCACTGCCAGCAGTGAGGTCCCCTTGATCTCCAAATTGTCGTTGTTAAATCTTACCAATGTCAAAAGCTAGGTGACTCTCTCAGACTTAAACTTCCAATTTCTTGTTGCTATTTGAGAATAAAGCAGCGACATAGAAAATATATTGACGAGAAGATAATGAAAAAGAATAAAGAACATAAGGAAACTATTTTTGTCATAATTAAGGAAGAATGCCAATTGAAACATTATTATAGCCAAGTTAAATTTGTGCCTTTAGTGTGTAGTATATTGTGTTTCATATAGAGGGCCACGGGACAGATAGTCACTTGTACATATATCCACATTGTTTTTTGAACTTTTTCTTTGATGCCTACATGATCAGGTTTTTTTCAACAGTCTCAGGTCTGCAGCAGCAAAGCTTTTTGTAGAAGAAAGAATAATGAACAGAAATAAATTTTCTGTTTAACTTCTCTTCAGCATTATGATGTTGGGAAGCACTGGTTAGTGAAAACATGTTGTTTCAAAATGTTTAGCATTTGCCATTGAGTAATTGTTGGCCTGGAATGCTGGTTTATTTGCCATGATTTTCATTTACAATGCTAAACTTTTTTTTTTCTTATGACACCATGTACGTGGCATTGATTTTACGAATACATGAATATCTACTAGGGAAGACTTCATATCTGCCTGCAACATATCGGTGATGTGAGGAAAATTTTACTTAAGTTTCTACTACTCCTTGCAATGAGATAGGAAAATTCAGAAATCCAGATTATGCAAAATGTTACAGTCAAAACAAATTAATAAGTAACAATAGTAAAGAAAATTTATTTTCAAGTGCAGTAATTAAAGAAAGTTTGCTACCTGTTTGAACACAGTGTGAACCAAAGTATCTGCACTGAATCATCCTGCAGTTTGTAGACAATAGCTGAGACTTCAAGACGTGAATCAAAGCCGAGTTTTAACTAGTTAGCTACATGAAACCTTTCATCTAAGGTGTAGTTTTACAAAACAAAAGCTAATCTGTACTAGTTGCCCTGGTGTATGCTTTACTTCACAGGAAACACCAGAAAATCAATAACTCAAATTAAGTAGTGTATTTACATTTATCACAAAAGAATAAAATGCATATTGGTAGGTACAACAGAGTAGTAAGTGCCACATGTATTTACATTTTGCATTTTGGCTATTTTAATGGTTACTGGATGTGTAATGCTCCCAATTACGCTAGGGAATGCCTTATTTATCCTTTATCCCGTTCTCTAGTTGTTGGTTCTGTTACGTAGGTACTTGTGGATTAAGTGATCTTGGCATAGGGTGGTCCTCACATGGAGAGCAGGATCTCTTGAACAGAGTTGGTGGCAGCTGTCCTGGTGGTAACAGAAGTCTCTGTTGCAGGGGTCCTTGGAATGACATGTTCAGCTCCCCAAACTGTTGCTCTGCTGTGTCCTTTTATGCAGCTGCCAGTAGCCCTACATGACCAACCCAGTATACGCATGAGCTGCAGCTGTTGATTATCATAAGTTACAAAAAACCCCATCTGTCTGAGCTGTATACAGAAAGACTGTCTTACCATTTCTGCATCTGCACTTTCTGCTGTTTAGAGCTGTCTAACCGATGTACCACTTGATCAGTTTTGCAATGGGATGTTTCTGGAAGGGCTGGACTCTCCACCAAGGGAGTTAAAAAGCACATCACAGCATGGAAATTTGTGTAGGCCCAGCAGAAGCTGCAGGGGGAAGTCTTCATAACTGATAAATTCCTGGCTGGAGAACTCCTGCACCTATTAGTCATGTGCTTGATGCTGGTGGTGGTTAGGCATGCAGTGAGCACTTAGTTTGGAGGTAATCCACTGGCTTACCTATGCAGGCAACTGGCCCTGGGGATGCTAGGCCAAAAGGGGTATTAGTGGGTTAAGTGCTCTGGGTGTGCACAGGGCACAGCCCTTCTACCCACTTACACCGCAGTTACAGCTCTAGGGCAAACTCGAGTTTCTCTGGAAACTGTAGTTACCTAGCTCTGGGCACAGGTATGCTGAACTCTGGGAATGTGGAGATCATATATATTAATACAGAAAGTCATTTACAAACTGCTAAACTGTTTTCATTCACTACCTGTATATCCATTCTCTTCTAACCCATATCATGCCAGCAATGCTGTCTTTGGGAAATGATTATACAGAGAAAAGTTGATAGTACTTACAGTAATTATGTGTCCAGTGTCTGTTGTTATTACTTCAAGTAATTTCTGTAACTCACTATGCATCATACTGAAAATGTGCAGCTCGGTGTTATCTTAACAAAGATCTGTGACTGTGTGAGGTTTTTCAATTCTGCCAATGATGTTTGTTAAGTTAAAGTTTGTATTTCAGTTTGAAGCTGGCTGGTGCATAGTGACACTGAAGACCAATTACTGTTGGAGTTCCTGTTGTGATGTTTTTAGTTTCTTAGCCTTTGAGAGACTGAAAAGAAAAAAAGAAGTAATTAGTTTTATAAGTGTCATAGTCCTTTTCTTAGCTTGGTCAGAAACAAGAAAACAAATTAAGTAGGAAGAGATACTAAATTAGGAAGGTGGCACTATTGACATAAAAGTGGGCAGAGAGTATTCTCTTCTGTGTTTCCTTTGCTAGACAGTGGTATTACAGTACAGTATCACAGCTAGTAGGAGTTTGTGTTCTTTGGGGGTTTTTATTTTATTTTCAGTTATTAAAGTAAGTCAGTTTGTTTCTACAATAAAAATGATCAATAATAACAGAACCCAATACTGCTGTATAACCAATCTTCACATGCTGTAAATGAACAAACATTTCAATTACTACAACAAGCTGGCCAAGCAAATGTATATTACAGCTTTTAAGATTTCTTCTGTTATTTTCAAGCACGTATATCGGGCATCTTAAAGGTGTTATCACATGTCTGTGGCTTAGTGATGAGATTGTAGTGATATTCCTGTTTGACAGTTGCTCTGTTGGCCTGCCTTGTACATCCTATCTAATTCTGAGTCAGTTTGGCTTGCCATGCCCAGACCAAGACTGGGCATAGGTTAACTCAAAGTCTTAACCAGCCAGCTTACCACTGTAACATCACTAGCATTTGTCTGGTTTTGATATAATAAATCTAGAAATAAATAGTATTCTGGATTGTAAATATGGACATATCTGTATCTCTTTTCATGTCTGTAAATGAAAATACCTGGATTCGTTCCTTCCTGAAGCCCACACTGCTTTTATCTAATTTATTTCATTTACAGCAACATGTTGCTTGGAGAATTTCAGCGTTACTCATAGCTCTTTCACAAATCCAAAATAAATATTTTATTCTTCTTTTGGAAGTAGTGATTTACATCTTTGTTTTCAAAGATTAATAAAGCAGAAAACTTAGCAAGAACGTTTATAAAGCAAAACCACTAGAACTTGTAAGTGACTGAGAAAGGATAGAGTTACAGAGAAGGATTACTGCTTCACCATGGGAAGATAATTTACTTAATCCTGTGCTCCTGGTCTGCTGTTGCGACGGAAGGTAGAGGTTTTGAACACGCATACAGAGCCAAAGGCAAAGTGTGACCAAACATCAAACTGCAGAGGTTTAGTCATAGATATTTGTGGCCTTTCCTGCAGGCAGCTTTTCTTCTTCTGAACCCAATATCAAGGCCTTGGAGTCTTTCTGCTGACTTGATGTAATTAGTCTTTGTTTTGAGAAAACAGAATCTTATTTCATAGCTTTTCCCTTAAAACCTTGGCTAAAATGATTCTTGATCTGTTTTGGGGTTTTCTGATGCAACTTAAGGGGAAAGCTGAATGTTATCTGTGAAGCAGGTTTTCTTGTTTGGGACAGAGTGACACCACTCTAGCTCTGAGAAAATCAGCATTGGAGAGATATTCCAGAGCCTCCCTGAACTTCACTCTCTTTTGTGTTTGATTTGTCCTGCAGTCCTGGCACTTATTGAGCTTCTAACTGAAAAACATCTTCCTGTGAATAAAATCCAATCTTGTATTCATTCACTGTACAGCTGAAAGTGCAAGCGGTCAGCTCAGCCCATCAGTTGGCTTTGCCCTCTATCTCTTGTCAGCATCACTGTCTGTCAGAGGGTCACCTCCTAGTCCCTGAAGAGCAAAGTGCCCTGTGTTAGCTCTGCTGGCCTGTCAGTTTTAGTCACCAGACTCTTTGCAGTAAGTTAAAGAGAATTTGCATAGTTATTCTTGGCCAGGTACTTTGTTTTGTCTTTATTAGGTGAAATTAGTGATTGTTCCTGTGCTCTCGCCTGGAGATGTTTTATTCTTCTCAGTGCAAAAGCCGCTGCATATCTTCAAATGCTTGTAGTCCCTGTTAGTATTTGGGCATTTCCCGTTCAGCTGAATTCTTTTGTCCTGTAAGAGACATTGCAGCCTCTTAACACACACGTGGAAACTCAGGGAAATTAAAGAAATTGGTTAAAACCATGCAGGAGGCCATAATAAATCAAGTCTTCCAGATTTCTTGTTTTCGTACTCATGTTCTCAGTTGGTGAATGCTCCTCCATCCCTTGAGTATTTTCTAAGCAAACCTACTCTTCTTTTTCTTCAGCTATTTCCAAAATATCCTTTACTGCACATACAGGAACCCCTTCTGTAACCAGGCTGACGAAGTACATTCTTTCCTGGCTAATAGTTAAGGTCATTTGTATATTTGTTCTGTCCCAGTTGAAACTAATATCCTTTTCCCCCCACTACTCTTCTCTCCAGCATCTGTCTTTCCTGGCTGCAATCCTTCTGGACTCTAATCAGGCTTCCAATGGCTTGGCTCAGGGTGTAACTGTAACCAATTTATCATTCTCTTCATCTCCCTCTGGGACATTCATTGAAAGAACAGTACCTGAATATTTTCCCCTTTATCTACAAATGCTAGTCTATATCAAACATGAAATCTTGACAGATGGAATCCAATCTGTTGCAGTGAGTTAGTGTATTTTTCTTCTTTTTGAATTTATTTACTGTATAAAGAAATATGGAAAATTTGTAAAGGTGAATATTTAAAATTTGCTATATAGAACGATTGGGTTGGGCGTTTCTTTTGGTTGTTTCCTTTTATTTTGTTTTGTATCTGAATATCTGGGTTATGTGAGATGAACGAGAAAACGATGTGAGACTTGATTTTGTTGTGAGGAGGGACAGATCTGATGGTAACAAAAACAGATGTAATGTGCAGAGCCATAACACAGTCACTCATGTTATCTACTAAACACTCTCACTGACCAGCAAAGAATGCAAGGAAACATTCTGCCTTCTGCTACTAGAGCCTCTGCCAGCGAATCAGTAAGGTAGTTCCTGAAATACATTCTGCTGTAGGAAAGTGTGATAAAAAATTATTTTGCCAAAGTCCTGGGCCAATCAATCAAGTGTTAATGATGGACCATGAAACCCATTTGTTGACAAATAAAACCTTGTGTGCTGTGCCAGTGAAACCAACTGTGTCACCCGTCTCCCTATGACTGCCTGAAATATCATTTGCTGAAGCAGAATTTTTTGATGGCAGGGGCTAATACTGTAGCTAGCCCATCCAGCTGAATTTGCAGGTGTGTTGTAGACTTAACTCTTAACGGTGCTTGGCCCCACAGGGGATATTAAATTGTTCCCTAGACCAGGAGTTCTGTGGGGAGGAAGTGGATCAGGACCAACAATAACAAAGGCTTATTCATTTAGACCTTGCAG
>JAVHNF010045101.1:3573-14082 GCA_034783455.1 Micropsitta finschii
TTTTTTAACACTTTTGTATGAAAGTTACACAAAATGAAAGTGTGAATTGTCGTTTATGTTTGTATTGAAGCTAAGTGGGATCCTGCTTTGGGAAAAGCAAAAAATAGTTCCCCTAAAACCTGAAAAATTTACATAAATGTTAAACTAATGTGATCACATAATTAGGAGGCATTTTTAACTATTCTGCATACACACTCTTAGTTTGAATTTGCATGTAGGTATACAGCATGCCTATGTTGGCTTATGAGGTTGCAGCTCAAATATTAACAGAATTTCAGGTACCTGCTTTGAGGAAGACAATGACTGCAGTTAAGAAAGCTATATATATGTCTACTAAATAATCAGACCGAAGAACACTATAGGCAAGCCAAATCCCATAAAATTTCACAATTATCTTAGGAGATAAATGAGACATGTTTAAATGTAACTTCCCAATCTCTCCAGTTCTCCAAGCACGTGCTTGCGGACTAGGTATGATTTTTTTTTTTATACTCAGGTGTAACATCTGCTTAATGGTGTTTGTACATACTCATAAAATATGCAAATATCGACTATCATTAAGTTTTTACCTATTCAAAATTAATCCTGTGAAGGATAATCAGACATTAAGAAAAGAAAAAGATAAGACACTTTTATTTTCATCATCAACTAGTCTGCACCACTGTGGACATCTGTATGTGTTCAAAATTCTAACAGATGTGATATTGTTTTTGCTGGATGCATATTGAAAGCACGTATTGTCTGCGAGCAACAGTCATGTCTGAACACATGCCAAAAGAATGCTATCCATGAAAAACAGCAAGAAAACCCTGGGTTCCTTTTGCTTTAAGGACAAGGAAAGCTTTTTTTATCTTTTAAACGGACAATTCATTGGAATGACTGTCTCATAAGGAGACCAAACAACGACAAAGGAGAATTAGAGTTTTATGGCAATTCAGTACAGATAGTAGGATCAACCATGATTGCTGGCAAGTCTTTACTTCAGGGAATTGAACAGTAGCCCTCAATGGAAATTCAACCTGTTGTACAGTTATTAGCAACATCAAGACAAACTGATGTACAAGGCAAGTGTGAGGCAATTGTTCTCAATGCAATGCAGAAAATGTAAAAGCCTTATACACAATTAAAAAGATGGGCTTGTTTTGATCTTTTCTGAAGCTGAAAAGCACATTACTTTCCTATTTTATGACTTTGAACAACCTCACTCCCTTAAATGAAAGCAAATATATATTCTGAAATGGCATTCCATTTTCCTTCTTACAGTTATTTGCCCCTGGAAAGTCACTATGTATTTAACCTTCCTGACAACACTACATGTAGGAGTTTATGCCTAACTTAAAAAAAAAATCTCCTCCTCTACTACCCACACAAAATGAGTTACTGATGATCATTTTAGTCTTTAGATACTGTTTAGAAAAGTAAGGAGACAAAAGTTTAATAATGGATTAACCTTCACATCTTGCTTAAAGTAGAAGTCCTGTGGGAATGAATAATTGCAGCTCCTGGCTCTCTCAGATTTACAAAATCTCCCCACATTTCATACCTTCAAAAATCTGTTTATTTGACTAAACTAGTACTCACATTTCTTCCAACAAAGTCCAATTGCTACTAAGATAGAGAAGTCAAATCAAAGTATAGCTAAATTCTGCTAGTCACTGTAGCTAAATGGGAATCCTTTATATAGGAGAAATAGCATTTCTTTCAGGAATGAGTGAAGAAATATAGTTATTTCAGCCATGGTATATGAGCAGGCAGAAAAAAATGAAGTGTTGGAGCAGAGAGTTTTAACTGGTCTAGGAAGAAACCTTGCTATCATTCTGAACCAGCAAGTAAAGATGGTACACTCTGTTCCTCTACTGACATGTAGCAGGGTAAATACTAAAAAGGAGTAATAGCTGTTCTTAACACTAGGAAATTGGATACACATAAATGGTTGGGTTACAATTGAAACTCAAGAGCTAAATTCTGGCCACACTCCAATTAGTAAAACTGGGAAGTGAGGAGCAAAGACCATGACAGTCATGTAATATTTGTTGGTAAAAAAAATAGAGGCTTTTGTCTTTAGCAGTTTTATTAGAAAAACAGAAGGAACTATAATTTATGTAAAGAAACAGAATGGTACCCTTACTTTTAAAACAATACATTTTGAATTATTAAAATGGTGAAAAAAATGCATTCCTTTCTTTTCTCAGCCCTCATAATACCAGTACTTACCTAACAGTGACATTATTCCTATTGCTTTAATTGGAAACATCTACCAGACAAAGTATTCTCTTTGTTGGATCAGCAACATGCAATTTAGAAACAGCGCAAACCAGATGGAGCAGCTGTATGGCACAGCCAATGACTGAAGTAAATAAGAGTTTTGACAAAAGCAAACCCTTTAAGGTTAGGCAACAGATAAATGGACAAATATCACAGGAAATAAGAATAAATATTTATGTAATTTAAATCATTTAGCTAGTGAGACAGAAATGAGATCTAGAAATTGGTTGCTAAAAAACCCCAACAAAACACCCTGAAGAAAAGACTGGGAGAAAATTCTATTTGGACAGAGATTAGGGAATAACCCCTGATATTGCAATAGTAATTATGGCTTCTATATATGTACTAAAGGGAGATTACCAGAACTGATAGTAAAGTCTCTGGCAAGTTTCATTGGTGTAAAATAGTTGAGAGCAGAAGCAGACCCTCCACACAATACTCTAGAGCAGTTTATCTTTTCTAATGGAGTTGTACAATGTCAGGATGACCTATTGATTGTTTGTTACAGGTTGTTGAGGGTAAGTAATGGCTCCACTTTGATGTTTAAATATTACCTAGTAGAAGTTCTAGAAATCTGTATCAAGCAGTGCAATCAGTTTACTAAATGCTATGGAGAACGAAGGGCTTATCTGACAGTCTTAACGGCTGTCTTGCAGTCAGAGAAAATGGGTTGGAGTATATACAAGCATAAGTAGGAAAGAAAATCTGGCTTGACTGATTTTCCAGTAGATGTTCACAAACTGCAAAGCCAAGCCCTGAAAGACATAGTCTGTAATAACACTGGGCTAAGAATTGCATCAGTAAAAAATGAGTATGTCTGGGAAATTTGTTTGAGTAGGGTTAAACTGGTGAAAATAGCACTTCTAAAGAGATTCATAGCAAAATTTGACCACTTCACAAAGCAACTGCTTTGTGCAGACACAGACACAGACAAAACAAAGCAGGTATCTTAGAAGTATCTTAAATACTGTATAGCTATCTAATCCCATATGGATTAGGACATATGACAGTGTTATGAGAAATTAATAAGTGATTTGAGATTAAAAAAAGTGTTCAGGTATGTGGACCTTCAGTTCCTTTTTCCCCATTTAGACAGATGGACATTTTCCAATTCAAAATAAAGCTGTATTAGTTAATGATCCATGGCTAGAACTGGGAATGGGAACAGAAACAGAAAGGTTGATGATAACGATTTCATCAAGTGCTTAGATACTTGAGCAAGAGGCTCAGTGATTCTGCGGCCTAGCAGTTAAAGCGGTATGTCCTCTTGATTGAGCAGAAGACTTTGGTGTGGTAAACCACAATTTAAATGGATGAGAGCTTTAAATCTGCTTTATATCAGGCTGATATGTTCATCTTTAAGAGTTCAGGAACCTTACTATTTTAACAGAGCCTTTGCTTTAATAAGGTCTTCTCAATGCCACTCATCCACCATAATTTCTCCAGCTGCTCTGATTGCTAAAATGGAGTCCAGCATGATGTTCCCACTGCTGCAAGGTACATGGAAACCTGGCAAGGTTCTTTTCTGTGTTACCCTACTGTAAAAGTCTGGTTTTGAAGACAAAGCTGTCAGCAATGTTACTTTATCCCTGACTATATCAAGATGCAAATTAAGGGCATGTGCAGGGGAGGAAGCTGCATTATGAATAAGAACATGGATTTTTATTGTTCACTGCTCAGCTGTCTTTGTCTCCTCAAAAAAATTACCTCTCTCCTCTAAATATTCACCATAATAGCTAAGAAATGGAGACTAAATTGCTTTTTGGCTTTAATAATGAATCCACAAGTGGAGGAAATAGCTTTTGTCTGCAGTTTCTGATTTTTTTAGTAACAAAAATTGCATCACGTAATTAATTTCTGCAAATATCCCCATGGATTAACTTCATCAAAATCCTTGACAATTTAAAACTGCTACGTTTGTGTTACTGCAAAGCATCCTGCTGCCTGATGGCTTTTGGTCAAAACCTAGTATAGGCATAACTCAATTACATGAATTATAATACAAAATTGAATTATTTTATTCATAATATTGGTGTTCTATGTGTTTATTAAATTGTCCTGCTTTTCTCTGTGTTAATTAAATGGAAGTCAAACTGTTAAAAGAATCATTTGAGGATATTAGGCTGAAATCTCTGTTGATATAAATTGGCAAAGTACCAGGTTTGGTCCAGTAGCAGCTGAAATGTAACAATCATGCCTTATTGCCAAGGCAACTTGCAGCCAGCAGTTGAGCATAAACCCGAGCAGCTGATCATCAGACTGGAGAACCCAAGTGTCTCTGGTCTGCTCCTTTGTTTATTTGCTTGTTTTGGTTTTTTTTAATTCTGCTTAGTTTATTTCTGAAAAACAATGGTTGCTGTAGGAGAGATTCTACAAAAAGGCATATATAGACAATTTATTGTGGGAAAAAATGTCTTTAGAATGAAGATTGGAGCTCTAGAAAATAAATCACCATCAACAAATAAAAGTGTTTGCTTCTTCCTATCAATATCCATGTGGCTTTAGAACTGACTGATGGATGCTGTCACATGTCAAAGATGATGGTGTTCATGTGTTTAATAAGAGCACATTATTTTACTCATGGGCACTGTGGGTACCTCACTCGAAACTATACATTCCTGCTGGTTCAGATCAGTTTAGGCTGCTAGTCCAGGCAAGAAAACTCTCCCTGGAAATTTTTTACTAGAAAGGTGAATTTATGAAAGCTCATAATGGGCAAGCAATAGCTCTAGCTTCTGAAAAAAATTCTTTCCCTCTCCTCTTACGTATAGCACCTGCTTCATTTAAGCATTTAAAAGCAAGACACCACTTTGTGGACTTAATATTCTGCCACTGCTACTTTTGAACGTGAAATGGTCAAACACAGGAGCACAGAGGGAGGTGCTGCCTTCTGCAGAGGCAACCAATTGCTGCATGAGCTCTTTCAAACTTCGAGTGGGCCAGGCTAACTGAACTGGCCGTGGTGAGTCAGGGCTCCTGACTATCAGCCCCTGAATGTTGAGGAACCGTGGTCCTACTCAAGGCCAAGGTAACATCTTCTTCCCATGCAGAGCTAAGTACACAATCTGAAAATTTCCAAAGAAAACTTCCAAATTATGGACTCTAAGTATGTTGAGTGGAGCTGTTGGCAGTTCACAATGAGTACAGAAGCTAAGCACCTCCAAAAAGCAGATGAGTGTAAACATTCTGTAATGCTGCTAGGACTTCTGTGCTTTGGGAATCTCTGATAAAACAAACAAGGTAATAATTAATCTCAGGCTAAACAGACATTTTCAACAAATGTATAAAATAATATCTAGTTTAGATTCAAGTGGGGGGTTTATGTTAGAAAGCTCTTGAAAAAAATCAAATTTTGTTGCTTGATAAGTTTTAAACCAAACAAAACATTTAGAAAGCAAACTGGATCCATCATTTTTCAAAGCTATATCTGAGGCAATCTTCTATGCTTCTTGTTACGTGATTGTACTATTGCACACAGTGTGAACCTGGGGACTAAGCCTTTAAAGCAAGGAACTGAGAAGGGCATCTAATGGTTCCTGTTACGCACAGTCCTCCGATAATTGGCAGAATAAACTGACTTTTCAGCACAAGGCACACACTCCCTAGTTGGACCTGAACACATAAGTCCTCAGTACAAGCAGAAAAAGGGAACAAGGAATAAATACACTGTGAGAAGAAATTGGAAAGTTTTAACTCTCAACACTGAAATGTTGGAAATGCACAAAAAGCAGAAGAAATTGAAGATCTTTGTGTTATAGTGGGTCTCTATACCAAAAGGAAAGGAAAAAGGGAGTGCAGTTCTTAAGACTGGATGATTCTACATTTATGTGGTTACTTTCCATGGTTCATTAGCTTCAGGGATAACAACAGACATTTTCTTCTGCCTTTCATACAGAAATGAATTATGTGGGCAGCATGTTTTGATGCAGGGAAGGCAAAGAAAGATGAGTCTACAGAGGAATTTAACTGACCTAACATCAAAGAACCAACCTTGCAGTTTTGTGGCTTCCTTGATGGGTAGTTGAATTACAGCGCAACATGCTCCAAAACAAGGCTAGTAGATTGGAGATTAATCAATGGGTTAGACTCAGGACATCAGTGTTGTGATGAGTTCCAGAGGCCTTTACCATTATTTATCTGCACAGGCAGCAGGCTGACATGGATTTTCACGTCCTTCCAGTCCACACACTTCTTTCTTGCAAAAAGCGGAGCACACAGAATGGAGAAGAAAAGGATGGCTTCTCCATGCCAGGATGTTACTTTTGATAGTCTTGAAACACATATGAAGTGTACACCAGGAAAAAAGCAGTCCTCCTAGGTCTTGTAATTTTGGTATAACTATAGAAGACTTCAAATTCTTCTGATAAACAATCAGATTTAATAAAACAAAGTAAATGTCTCTGACCAGACTGAAGATCATGGATGGCCTCCAAGGAGAAAAGAAAGATCAGAACATGCAAGGACAGAGAAGCAAAGAAGAAAGTTTTGTGGGGTCTGAAGTAGTATCCCACATAGACTATTTTAAGTGTCTATATGCCGAGATAACAAAGACCAAGAAAATGACACTTTCTTGTACTTCTGTTGGGAGATATTACAGATTTTGTCAAAAGCTGCAAAAGCTATTTTAATTGAAACTGAGAGGCAGTAGCTGAACAAAGTACTACTTAGAATACTACTGAGCATTCAAGGGATATGATATGAGAAAAAAAAACAATCGATGAATAATAGCTAGTAAGTGCAGAAATTACAAAATAAAAATAAGACTTCAATTAAGCTGCTGATTTTTAATTGCTCATAGTAGCCCAAATTTGTTTAGATCGGTCCTTATGAAAAAACATTTCTGTCCTGGGCAGGAAGACAAAAGAGAGTTAAGACCTTTTATTCTTTTTCTTTAAAGGAAGCCAGATTAAGCATAGCTTGTGTAATAGAGAAAAGAGCCAAACAAAGCTAGGAAAGTAAGGGATTTGCAGCCGGGCATAGAACAGATAAAGCCTACATATCTGTAGCAGCGAAATAAGAAAGAAGTCTAACCAAAGTGGGGAGGAAAGTCACATACTGTAAAACCCACTGTCTTTTGATGAATAGTAAAAATCCCATTCAGTGAGGAGGGCAAAGTCTGAGAGAGTGGTAGGGACATGGAAAGCAATTCGTCAAATAATGTCACAGGTACCTATTAATATTGAAACCTAAGGCTGCACTGCACAAATAATAGACATTAAAATAATCATCAAGTAAAAAAGTCTGTTTATGGATTTCCAAAATTCTCTGAATTATGAAAGCACAGTACTAAGTACTAAGGCATCACTTGTTCATGTTTTGGTGAGCTGATATATATTTAGTTGCATTTGAATTTGGTCTTATTTTGATCCACTGTGAACATCAACATGATTCTAAGGTTCTTCCAAAGATGGATCTACTGACAATAGAGAATGGAATTGGCTTGGATTGGTGAAGAAGGAGAACTGTCTTTGAACAGCCTTTGTACAGTCAGCCTGCAATGTAATTTTCAGCATTGACTCTTCAACCTTCTTCGCACATTACTGTAAAAGATCAAACTAATGGATGTGCTGCCTGTAATTTTTGTTTGCTGTTGATTCATATTTTTGTTGTACTGTTGTACACAGTAGATTGTACCCTAACTTTTAAATGTTTTTCTCATTCAAAGCTAAAGCTGATATGCTTAAAAAATCTTGCCAGAAAAATGGCATACTGTTATAGTGATTAAAACTCTATTGGTAGCCTATTTTCAGCTGTCACTACAAGGAATGTTAAAGTACTTACAGGGAAAATTGTTAATAATTGTAATAATTAGACATACAAATTGCCTGGATATCACTGGAAACAGGATATGGAACTATGGTGAAGCAGCAGTAATCCTGCCTTCATAGCCCAAGTGGACACAAAATTATTCTGTGGATGAATGTTTGAAATAGAATAACTATAATTTACTTGTAACAAACATCATCAGCTTACATGTCATAACTCTCTTCACCTCAGTCTTCACATAAATCAGATCTACCCTGCCCTCAGGGATTTTTAGGGACTTTGAACAATGAGTAATATTGACCTATTCCTAAATATTTCTCTCAGATACTTGCTAAATTATTGGCGCCTGTCAACTCCTTGATTATTTAAAAGAAGGATATTGACATAACAGAATTAAAATCAGATTAGGTTTGACATCCATGTCAATAAAATACAGGTAATAAAAAATGAAGTGAAAAATAACAGGCTTTTAAGGGTGGTCTGGAACACAGCTTGAACAAGGGTTTGGAATTTTAAAGGAAATGAATATTTTCTGAACGGTTCACACTGCTCCGAAGGTAGTTGATTGTCATCAACTTCTCTAACAATTAAGTTCTTTTGAGACAATTTTAGAATATGTTTACAGGGATAATAATGGAATACCCTCTTAATTTTCCCTTTGATGAAATAGTGCTTGACTCACAGGGTAATTTGACCATGATAATGGTTTCTTCTTATTTCTTAATTATATATTTATGTGGAGCTGTGAAAAGAATTAATTTTATAGTGAATCTTGAGTTTCCTACAAATACCTGACTGGGAACTTGTATACAGAGGAGCTGCAGCAACCTGAAAGATGCAATGGTGAGGCAGTTTATTTTAACTGATGAAAATTTGACTGTAAACATTTATTAGTTTTGTTGCATCTCTCTTTACAAAACTTATAACAAATTTCTCTTGCATCCCAGAAAGAAACAACATCACACCAAGTACTTATCAGCTGTGTATAAACAAAAAAGATTCAATTACAAACAGTCTTGTCTTCTGACTGGTTTCTGGCACCTCACAAAACACAGAACATACTGTGATCCACCACCAGTCTCACAAAGTATTTACAAGTTGAACATTTAACTCTGATACTTAAATACTCTAGTTTATTTTAACATTAACTTGCAGTTTTCTTAGGGACCTAGCCTTTCTCCTGGAGCCTGGAGCTAAGTGGGGCCCTGAAGCCCCCCAGTACAGCATATAGGGCGCTGGGTATCCCAGAAAAGTGGTTTTATTTATGGTCAACTTCAGCATTTCCTGCTGGCTAGAGGGATTGTCATCCCACCCTATCCCAAGGGCTGTGTGGACACAGCTCACCTCACTTGGAGATGGTACTGCAGAGCTCTCTTCTAGGTATTGCCCCTGGGAAGGTAGTGTTAAGAGTCTCTACAAACTCTCCCATACCTCGGAAATAAGAGGACCTTCTTGTAATGTGCCAGAAGAATTCTTTAGTCTATGTTGTAGATTTTTCACAGATGAAAGTTGACTTCCCTTTCTAAAGACACAGCCTGTTATCATTAGGTATGTTGTTTATAATGTTATGAATTTTAGGAAGAGATAACTGGTAGGAAAGATAACACCCTTTTCCAACTTCAAGCATCTAGTGGGCAGGAAGTGCCAAAAAATACTGAGTGTAGCAGAACGGAGGCTTAGCCACCCTCTTTTTCACAGCCCTTCAAAATTGATTTTAAAAAGTCAAGATCTACAGGTCAGTCAAATTTTCTTTGACAAGTACTTTGCTGCAGATTTTAAAAAGTATTTGGCTCCTACATATGTAAAGAGATGCTTTGCACTTTTATTAGCATCACAGAAGTTATGATTAAACCTCAGTGCTCTACCAAGCACCAGATGCAGAGTCCACATGCATGCCCTAAGGTGTACAGGGTGTTGGTGAACTGTGATGGATTTATATTAGTAGTCCCTTCCTTTATTGTCCCTCCTTCACGACTGTTTCCACATGAAAAGGACAGCAAGCCATAATATGTGCACAAGGCTCAATCTACAGTTAAAGTCACTGAAGTGTGGAAAAATCTGGCATTACAATGTTTTCGAGAACCCCTATTGTCTGCTTCTGAAGATGTAAAATGCTTGGAGACAGGGATTTCCAATCCCGATCACGTAAGATTATCTAGAAAAGGAGTTTAATGTTGCACAGAAAATGAAAAAATCTCCCATTTCTTGAATTATTTACAAACAAACATCTGCTCCATATATTTGCCATCTTGTTGCTTACTGCTTAAGAAAGTACCTATTGATGCATCACTCATAATGTTTTAAATATGTTAATATATGTTAATACTGCATTGTTAGCACAAGCTTACCTAAAACTTTTATTCCTTTCTTCTCCCTGAATGTTTGAATTTGTTCCTCATTTAGATGGAAAGCTTGGAGACAGGAATATGTATGTCCTAGCAACTGTGATGTCAATACATACTGGATGCTATATAAGCA